>WAAF01020772.1:0-12209 GCA_013400475.1 Tricholaema leucomelas
TTGCTGGTTGCCTGGGAGAAGAGACCAGCAATTCCAGGCTGTGGGATAAGAGACCGAGAGGAACACCTACCAATTTTCTGCCAGCAAAAATCACATACAGCACAAAGGAGGAGTAGTGCTGGAAGAGGCAGCAATATATTTTACAGTTTATTTATTAAAAGTCATATCTCAGAAGCAAGCATCTGCCTACACAGCTACTGCTGTCCCCCAGAGAGCAAATAGAGCCTGTTAGTGTTTGTGCGCTGCGGTGTCGTAATATTAAGCAAGCCTTGAATCTAATCCTTCTGACACACACTTATGGAAAGTGCAATTTTTAAACCTTAAAATATTTACACAGCCACTGAAACCTCCACAATTAAAGTCTGAATCAATTTGTCCTTTGTACGAGGGGAGGGGCAGGGCAGCAGGTTTGTTAAATTCAATCTGCTAGAATAGAAGTGGCAATAAAGTACCACCAGACAAGAGGAACCCATTGTTGGTGTCTGCATCCAGCTGTTTGGTTATTTATGTGTTCATCTGCTTAATGAATTTCCACCAGCCTTGAAAATGTGCACAACTTAATGATGATTTTGAAGAGGCAACTTGTGGGACTGGGGCAGGGAGGATGTAAGTTTGGTTTTTTTTTCCTCAGCCATGAACTTTGGTTTGCATATGCAGTGAATTCATTTACTTCTGTTGTAGCCTTGGTTACATCATTATATGGCTGCTGAGACACTCTTGGTGGACTTGAGCATTCAAGTTGATATCTTGAAACCCACTACAAGCAGCACTCTACTGCTGTAAACCATCTCAACAAAAGCTATTTGCATCAACATCCAGATCAGTCATGCACTTCCTGCTGAAGCAGCTGCTGTGAAGTTAGTGTATGTGTGATGTATTACTGTGTGCTGGGCTGCAGTAAGAGCAATGTGGGCAGCAGGGCAAGGGAGGGGATTCTGCCCCTTTGCTCTGCTCTCCACAGACCCCACCTGGAGTCCTGTGTGCAGTTCTGGAGCCCCCAACACAAGAAGGNCACCTCTGGCAGGGTTTTGGAACTGAATGATCCTTGATGTCTCTTCCAACCTAAACCATTCTATGATTCTCTGTTCAAGATGTCAAACTTCTTTCCTGCCTAATAGGCAGGAGGAACCTGCTGGCTTCAATAACTGCATTTGTGCAATGCCTTTAGTGATTGGATTCTGTCCTGTGAGTGAAGCTCATAAAGAGCATGGGAGCAATCATATTAGGAATACTACTGCTTATGATTAGTCATAGCTTGCCAGACTGCTTAGTTTTTCTCACTTTGATTTCTCTTTATTCTTTGCATGAATCCCTACTACACATAAATTATGGAAACAGACTCAAGTGCTTGCTTGCACCTAATCTTGTTCAACAATTTCTTTTCATTAGTGGCATGAAAGCACTTTGCTGCATTCAGCCCTCTGCTATGTGCTCTTTGCATCCTTGGCTTAACCCTTTGATTTAGTTGGGGCAATTAATGAGGCAGGAAATACAAAATACATAAAAGCTCTGCCCACGACTTTGTACAAATCAGTTACATTTGGGTTCTTAATTCACTCAGGAAAATCTTCCCAAGGATGCTTATGGACAATTCTTTCATTTAGGAGAATCAGAAGAATTGGAAAAGTTTGGGCCAAAAAATGGCTTTGCCTCACTTATAAATAGGCAGCTTGGAGCCCTAAGGCAAGTCTGTGCTACTCACTGTGGGGGCACTAGACATTTCAAGATAGTCCCTGGCTCCTTTGTGGCAGTGTTGGAACTGCTCAGCCCTTGAGAGGCTTCTAAATCTTCCCAGGGTGCTGGGAAAGAGGCAGACGATCTCTGATCTGATCCTGGCTCCTCTTGGCATGGAGGCTTGCAGAGGTGCAGGCAGGATCTCTTGCAGATGTGCAGAGAGCACAATGTGAGTGGCATTTCTTGCCACAGTGTGAGGCACTTAAATGACTTTTCCTGGGGAACTTGAGGCACATAAGTTTCCAGGTAGTTCCAGTGCAAAACATCAGAGCCAAGCTGGTCTGAAGCATGAGGCAGAGCAGAATGCATTGTCCAAGAGCAGTGAGGCAGAGGCAGCAAGGCAGAAGCAATCAGGCAGCAGCAGCACAACTGCTTGCAGCTTAGCCCAGTTTCTATGATTTGCCCAAGTGCAAAGGCTCTTTGGCCACAGAGATTCACCAACCAGAATGGCATTTGCAGAAGTGACCATACTGGGTCACCCCAGGGTTTGCTCACCCTTATTTGGGCAAGACACCAACAAGTACCTAAACACCTGTGGGTACCTGTTTATCACTTTGGGAGGGGACACAATGGCCCAAGCTTTTGTTTTCCTCCAGCCCTTGCTTCCCCCATCAGCAGAAGGTTGGGGCAAACCAGGACACATCTAATAGGCTTATTAGCCTTCCAGGTCAGTCTTTTGGCATGATTAAAATGAACAAAGATCAATGTGTCCAGCATTCCTCAGAAGGACAGAGAATAGAATAGAATAGAATAGAATAGAATAGAATAGAATAGAATCAACCAGATTGGAAGAGACCTCCAAGATCATCCAGTCCAACCTATCATCCAGCCCTATCCAGTTAGGCCAGCCTAACTGCTAGTGAAACTTCACAGAAGAAGCCAAAAAAGCCAAACCCTTCATTTATTCATTGATTTTTAAGTTGAGGGTGGGGGAAGTCTAATTGATTGTGATTCCTAAAGCCAATAGGTTGAGGTGTTGTCTAGGTTACCAGATTTATTGTCCCTTCTCAGCAGGCTTGGCCATCATTTAACTATTGGAAGAACCATATGCAGAACAAATCATCTGCCATTTCATTTTATGGCTCATTAAGCCAGTACAGCAGATAACCATTACTGCTTTTGGTGTAAAGAGGTTTCAAAACTTAGGAGCTGCTAATGATGCCAGAATTAAGAGAAGGGAAGACTTTCCCCTGTGCAGAGGTTGGTGTAAGCACTAATGGAATACTTATCTGCCCAAAAAGTAAATTAAATCAATTTCCTGCACCTTGTAAGAGGTATGAAGCCGAGACAGGAGACTGCAGGATGGAGAAATTGCGGTTGCCTGGCAGATGGCTCTGAGTGATACTGGTGTAGAGCACTGCTAACTGTGCAGCCCAGCAGAGCAACTCTTAAGTCTCACCAATTTAGGAAAAACCTGTGTGGGGGAGGGTCATGTCCCCCAGTTTGAAGGCTAGAAAAGGGGATAGGAGACCTTAGGTGTTCACTAAGAAAACTCAAAGTGGCTCTGAGGAGACTGCAAATCACAGGGTCACAGGCTCACAGGATGTCAGGGGTTGGAAGGGACCCAAAGAATAGAATAGAATAGAATAGAATAGAANTGTTCTATTGCTGGTTGTCTGGGAGAAGAGACCAACCCCACCTGGCTACAACCTCCCTTCAGGTAGTTGTGGGCAGCAGTGAGGTCTGTCCTGAGCCTCCTCTTCTCCAGGCTAAACAACCCCAGCTCCCTCTAATTCCTTTCCTTCCCAAGTGGAGGAGAAGGGAATGCATCCTATTAATGTATTGTTCTGTTAGGTGTTTTAAGTCTCTGGGAAGCTTAAGTCAGACCAATACACCCCAGGTATAATTTTCCCCCTTTTCTATCTCACCTCATTGAACATACCAAGTACATATTAGGGCTGAAAAAACAACTGCCAGACATTGCCATCTGAATGCAACTAGAATCCATTTCATGCTGCCTTAACTTGGGATTTCTAAGGCTTTGAATGCAACAGGGGAAAGCATTTTGCTTAACAATGAGATGCTATCATTAAGCAAACAACAGTTAATGGCCATATCTTGTTGCTCTAGGAACTCCCAACCACTCTGAAACGTGAGGCAAATCCACTGCTTTGCTGCTCTAAACGAAAGCACTGCTAGAGGTGAGAGATGTTTTGACTGTGCTGCCAAGCACTCTCCTCTCCTTCACTCAGAATTTAACCTGCTCCAATAATTGAAGTGATGCATAAAATTATTAATTTAGTTGTCTTTAATTATTTGCAGACAGTTATAGCTTAGTGTTTCATGTATTTACCAAACCTCTTGTTTAACTCCCCTGGTGTTGCAGGTCATTTTAATTCATCAGGAACACTGCCTGATGAAGAGAGGTTGAGGGACCTGGGGCTGCTTGGCCTGGAGAAGAGAAGACTGAGAGGGGATTTAATCAATGTTTATAACTATCTAAGGGCTGGGGGTCAGGAGCGGGGGGCACAGGCTCTGCTCACTGCTGCCTGGGATAGGACAAGCAGCAATGGATGGAAGCTGCAGCACAGGAGGTTCCAGCTCAACACAAGGGGGAACTTCTTTCCTGTAAGGGTCCCAGAGTACTGGAACAGGCTCCTCAGAGAGATTGTGAAGTCTCCTTCTCTGGAGCCTTTCCAGGCCTGTCTGGATTCATTCCTCTGTGACCTGAACTGTTGTATGATCCTGCTCTGTCAAGGGGTTTGCACTGGATGATGTCTTTGGGTCCCTTCCAGCACCTAAAACCCTGTTCTCCCGTGTGACCTCATGAACCTCCCAGGCTCCCAGTGACACATCTGTGGCTGGAATTAGAGCATCAAAAGGCCTGACTAGTAGCTGGAGATCAGATGAAATGGTTTGAAGTGAAATGGACTGGCTGTAACAGGCAATACCGCCTGGAGAGGCTTGCAAGTGCCCTCTCTGCAGGTGAATGAACAGAAAGTGCCAATCACTTCATGCCGATAACAAGAGGTGGGGGAGCAGCTTGCTGTCACAACCCCAGCTTTGGATTCCTACAGTTATAATGATCCTGTGACAACTGCAAACCCTCCCAGGTGTCCAGAGCCTTGCAACAAGACATTATTCATAAATACACGAGTGCTTGTGCCTGGCTGAATCCATCAACCCTGGCATTTCCACAAGGCAGAGACACACACACCGAGCCGCTACTCAGCGGAGCAGGGCAAAGGACTCCCAGTGCTCACCTTAAAAAGATCTGGCATTAAAGAGGCCAAATGAGGCTTCTCAGCAGGGAACAAACACAGCTTGTCTATCAATCTGTCACCACAAAAACAAGCTCCAAGCAGAGGCATTATTGCTCTCCTGGACAAGGGTGTGCTGACCTGCATGGGAAGCAGCCTGCAGGAAAAGCGTTAAATAAAATGACATGGGAGCAGCAAGAGAGGGGAAAGATGGAAATGAGAGCAGAGATGTTATTAAGGCAGACAACCAAGATAGCCTTGGAGCTACCAGCATATGTGTCAAATAGTTGGTTGGTCAAAGAGTTTGAGTCACTGTTCTCACAGCTCCTCAGCAGCAGAGTGTAACTGCAGTCACTGAATTAATTCCTTTCACCGTCTCTCTGAGTTGCTCTTAGAAATGCAGCTCTGCTGCCTTTCTCTTTTCTTTTTTTGTATCACATCTACCAAAAAAAGTTTTAAACACTCCACATAAGTTTCCAAGAGTGCTCAGGTGGGCAGGAGAGCCAGTGGCATCCTGGCATTGATCAGGAGCAGTGTGGCCAGCAGGAAAAGGGAGGTTATTCTGCCCCTGCGCTCAGCACTGCTCAGGCCACACCTTGAGTGCTGTGTTCAGTTCTGGGCTCCTCAATTCAAGAGAGATGTTGAGGTGCTGGAAGGTGTCCAGAGAAGGGCAGCAAGGCTGGGGAGGGGCCTGGAGCACAGCCCTGTGAGGAGAGGCTGAGGGAGCTGGGGGTGTGCAGCCTGCAGAAGAGGAGGCTCAGGGCAGNTCTCTGATTCCATGAAAATGTATTTATTTATAATGCTGTAGGGTAAAGTTTGGTGTTTGTGCTGTATTAATTGAAAATAATTTTGCATTTCAAACTCCTTCCACTGCCATCTGGAGCATTTCAGCACTGCAGGACTTGCTAGCAACCAGTATAAAAAAAGAAACCTGAGGTGGTTATAAGAAAGATACATAGCTAAAAGTTGGCCTATTAGTAGTCAGAGCTTTCTTTTGTAACTTTGGATGATAGCAGCCTCTGATCTGCACATCACTCCAATTAATGGCAATGGGAATTGTGCAAGCAGTTCTATGGCCCTTAAACTCTTGGAGCAACAACTCATTGTCTACTGCTTTAGATTTGCATAAGCAATTAATGTCTCATTAATGTCTCATTAGGAACTCATATGGTGTCAGGGAGGAAAGAGCATTAATGCCTTTATGGCAACTGTATTAGGGTCGCACATGAAAACTGCTTCACTGGTTTCATCTCCACAGAATCACACAGAACATCAGCGGCTGGAAGGGACCTCCAAAGCTCATCCAGTCCAACTCCCCTGCCAGAGCAGCATCTCCTAGACCAGATCACACAGGAACACAACCAGGTGGGTCTAGAATATCTCCAGAGAGAGAGACAGTCAATTCAATTAGCTGTAGAGCAATGATATGCCACCAACTCCGTATCTGTATCTTAGACTTTATCATAAATAGGGCCCAGGCTCTGTAACAAACTCGTGGGGAATCTGAACACTGCCTATGCAAACCAGTTAAAGCACAAAAAGTGAGTTACCAGGAGTCAGTGTTCCAGGTAGCCTTGCTCTAATTTTCATAGAATCATAGAATCAACCAGGTTCCAACCTCATCCAGTCCAACCTAGCACCCAGCCCTAGACAATCAACCAGACCATGGCACTAAGTGCCTCAGCCAGGCTTTGCTTCAACACCCCCAGGGACGGTGACTCCACCACCTCCCTGGGCAGCCCATTCCAATGCCAATCACTCTCTCTGCCAACAACTTCCTCCTAACATCCAGCCTAGACCTGCCCTGGCACAACTTGACAACTTGACTCAACACAAGGGGGGACTTCTTTCTTGTAAGGGTGCCAGAACACTGGCACAGGCTCCCCACAGAGGTTGTGAAGTCTGCTTCTCTGTAGACTTTCAAGGCCTGTCTGGATGTGTTCCATCTGTGCTAGATTGTGTGGTCCTGCTGTGGCAGGGGAGTTGGACTCAATGATCTCTTTGGGTCCCTTCCAACCCCTGATATCCTGTGATCCTGTGAACTACCCCTTCCCAGTAGGAGCTCTGGTTGTTGCTGGAGGAGCAGGGCTTTGTCCTCTGTCGTCACATGAGATTCACAAACATTGAGAGCAATCCCAACCAGAATCAGAGCACTGACATATGAACAGTGGCATCTGAAGATCCAAGTCTTCAGTCTTTCCTACAAAAGCCTTCTGTGAAAAGCTCAAAACCCCTGCAACACGCCATGATGCTGAGTAGAGTTGGTGTGGCTTCTACATGGTGTACAACAAGGGCCAGCTGCTCAAAGAATCATAGAATGGTTTAGTTTGGAAGGGATCTCAAAGCTCATCCAGTTCCAATCCCCTCTAGCAAGTCACCTGTGCCTCACAGCTTGCTGCCATCTGCAGACTTGCTGAGGGTGCATCAATTCCTCTGCCCATATCACTGACAAAGATGTTACACAGCACTGGTGCCAGCACTGACCCCTGAGGGATGCCACTTGGCTCTGGTCTCCAGCTGGACATTGTGCCCTTGCTCACCACTCTCTGCATGCCACCCTCCAGCCAATTCCTTATCCAGCAGTGCTCCACCCATCCAGAGCACATAAACACTCTAGAATGTCCACTTCAGCAACAGTCAGGAGCTAGATAGAGCTTGAACACAACAAACACCACACACTGAGAGACCTTTTTGCTGCTTGCAAGAACACGTTTCCTTTCCCAAGGAAATCTAGTGGGATTCCTACTCTGAAGTCAAAGTACAACCTAACCATTAACTGAAAACACAACTAAGTGTTCTTGGTGTGTTTATAAAGCCACTGAAATCACTTACTGCACTCCCAGCTCCTGATAGCTCTTCCTTGTATCTTCAGCATCCTTTCGGGCTGCTTCAGCCAAGTACAGCTGTAAGGAGCAGCACATTTATTCTGAAGAGTCCCAGAGGGATTCAGTAGCTCCAGCCAGGCTGTGCTCTCATATGTGCACTGCCATTTCTTACATTACTGAAATTCCTCCTGCTTCAGCTGGAATATTATGGTTCTCCTCAGTTCAGTGGAGTCAGGCAGCCCATCTGACTGCTGGCTCCTGTCAGCCAGAGAGCCCTGGGCCAAAGCTTACAGCTGGCATGCAAAACAGAATGGCACAAAGCGCTCTGATTTTCAGGGGGAAAGTAGGTGGGAGGAGATGGGAATGCAGGCTCTGAGGTGACCTTCTTGTGGCCTTTCAGGATCTGAAGGGGGCCTACAAAAAAGCTGGGGACAGACTTTTTAGGCTGTGAGGGAGTGACAGGACTGGGGGGAATGGAGCAAAGCTGGAGGTGGGGAGAGTCAGCCTGGAGTGAGGAGGAAGCTGTTGAGCATGAGAGTGGTGAGAGGCTGGAATGGGTTGTCCAGGGAGGTGATTGAGGCCCCATGGCTGGAGGTGTTTAAGGCCAGGCTGGCTGAGGCTGTGTGCAGCCTGCTCTAGGGCAGGGTGTCCCTGGGCATGGCAGGGGGGTTGGAACTGTCTGATCCTTGTGGTCCCTTCCAACCCTAGAGTCATAGAATCATAGAATCAACCGGCTTGGAAGAGACCTCCAAGATCATCCAGTCCAACCTAGCACCCAGCCCTATCCAATCAACCAGACCATAGCACTAAGTGCCTCATCCAGGCTTTTCTTGAACACCTCCAGGGATGGTGACTCCACCACCTCCCTGGGCAGCCCATTCCAATGCCAGTCACTCTCTCTGCCAACAACTTCCTCCTAACCCTGACTGATTTTATGATTCTATGAATTGAAACAAGCAGAGTTCAGTCTGAAAGAGGTGAGGCAGAGGCAGTTCATCAGAAAAGCAGGCACAGTGCTTAAATGTAGCTGTGGTAATTTATGGAGTGTATTTTCTTTCAGGCTAAGCTGTTTGCTATGCAAGTACATGGAGTTAATCCAATGCTAATTTGTCAGGATATGGACCACAGCACCTGAAGAATACTCCTGGCAAATATTTCAGATCCAGCTACTCTAAAGTGTACCTCTGGTGCCTCTTCAAAGCTGTTGGAACTGGTGTTAGCTGGATTGAAGGAGCATATGAAATGAAAAGGACCTTTGCCTGAGGAATGCTGGAGATCTGGGGAACCAATGTTAATGCTCCAGGATGGTGGAGATGAGGCAGACACCAGCAGAAAAAGAATGACAAAATAATGCTGACAATTTGCCAAGATGACGAAGGGCCCCAAAGAAAAGTCTCATGAGGAACAACTGAGGGAATGGGAGTTGTTTAGTGTTCAGAAGAGAGGGCTGAGGGGAGAGGTGGAGGTTGGTCTCTTCTCACATGCAACAAGTGATGGGACAAGACGAAAGAGCATCAAGTTGTGTCAGGAGAGGTTCAGATTGTCAGCAGTGTGCCCAGGGGGCCAAGAGACCTAAAGGCATCCTGGCATGGATCAGGAACAATGTGGCCAGCAGGACAGGGGAGGTTATTCTGCCCCTGGACTCAGCACTGCTCAGGCCACACCTTGAGTGCTGTGTCCAGTTCTGGGCTCCTCAGTTCAAGAGAGATGTTGAGGTGCTGGAAGGTGTCCAGAGAAGGGCAACAAAGCTGGTGAGGGGCCTGGAACACAAACCCTATGAGGAGAGGCTGAGGGAGCTGGAGGTGTGCAGCCTGCAGAAGAGGAGGCTCAGGGCAGAGCTCATTGCTGTCTGCAGCTACCTGAAGGGAGGCTGTAGCCAGGTGGGGGTTGGTCTCCTCTGCCAGGCAAGCAGCAACGGGAGAAGAGGACACAGTCTTAAGCTGTGCCAGGGGAGGTCTAGGCTGGATGTTAGGAGGAAGTTGTTGGCAGAGAGAGTGATTGGCATTGGAATGGGCTGCCCAGGGAGGTGGTGGAGTCACTGTCCCTGGGGGTGTTGAAGCCAAGCCTGGCTGGGGCACTTAGTGCCATGGTCTGGTTGATTGGCCAGGGCTGGGTGCTAGGTTTGCCTGGATGAGCTTGGAGGCCTCTTCCAATCTGGCTGATTCTACGATTCTATGATATTAGGAAAAGTTTCTTTACACAAAGCATTGGAACAGGCTGCCCAGGACGGTGGTGGTGTCATTTAAAACCCTGGAGGTATTAAATCATATTTAGAGACATGGTTTAGCAGTAGTGAGTCAGCAGCAGCCATTGGATTGCAAGGTCTAGGTGAGAGATTGATGACTTCTGAAGTCTTCCAATCTCTACAGTTCTCTGATTTTAATTTTCCATGCAAAGCTTTCATTGGTTCAAAAACCTCTTCAAGGCTACACTTTAAAGTAAACAATATAGCCACGTTGGTGTGAAAGCACCAGTGGTAGTAGTAGATTTCTAACCAGAGCTTTACATGTTGCAGGCATTCTGTTAAATTTTAGGAGCATCCATTATTAAGCCACAGGACTCACTTTGGACTTTGTGAAGAAAAATTGTTTGTCACCTCTTAATTAAAAGTCTTTCTATAAGAGTATAATTTGCCTCCAGCTGAGGTGACAGACTCTGTGAAGAGTCAGCTTCCACCTCAACAGACCAGCCCAGAGCACCAAATGTTTCGTGAGGAATAAAAGCATTTTAGGTGGGAAGGGTTTTCAGTTCTTAGTTGCAGTCCTCAGGCCACCATACATTAGAATCATAGAATCAACCAGGTTGGAAGAGACCTCCAAGATCATCCAGTCCAACCTAGCACCCAGCCCTAGACAATCAACCAGACCATGGCACTAAGTGCCCCAGCCAGGCTTTGCTTCAACACCTTCAGCGATGGTGACTCCACCACCTCCCTGGGCAGCCCATTCCAATGCCAATCACTCTCTCTGACAACAACTTCCTCCTAACATCCAGCCTGTATCTCCCCTGCCACAACTTGAGACTCTGTCCCCTTGTTCTGTTGCTGGTTTCCTGGCAGAAGAGCCCAACCCCACCTGGCTACAGCCTCCTTTTCGGTAGTTGTAGACAGGTTGGACTGGACTGGATGTGATAGGTTGGACTGATGAGTTTTGAGTTCTCTTCCAACCTGGTTGATTCCATGATTCTATGAAAGCAGTCCCATATCTTCCTCACCCTTTTCACTGCCTGCAGTGGGAGATGCAGGCACAGCCATAGGACAAACCCACTTGATGCTCCTGCTGACCAACTTGGGTTTGGCAGTTCAAAATTCACCTTCAAATATGAAAGCTTTCTTTTACCAGCAGAGAGCATTGGCTGCAGAAATAAGCTCCTTGGCAAAAGTTTTCTCCCACTCTCTTTCTCTCCTTTCTGCTTAACATTATGTCTTGTGTCCTTTATCCTCCTCCCTCTAAAACAACAATATTCAGATCCTTGAGTAGCAAGTGCTGTAAGTTAGCAACTGGCGTAAGGTAGCAACTGGCGTAAGTTAGCAACAAGGCAAGCATGCTGCTGTGCCCTGAGGTATGCTGAGGTTCAAAGGCACAGTACAGGTATCTAATATGTTTGTATTCTTGGCATTATGGAAAGTCTGTGTGTGTGTAACCCAAGTTTTAGTGCTTTCCTTTCTGATGCCTTGTTAGCAACAATCGCAGCTCCCGGGAGGACCTACCAGCGCAGAGCCTTTTGCTAACTCTTTACAGAGAGAGTCTTTGGGGAATTTCATACTTCACAGTACAAGCTAACAATACCAAACAAAGGAGAAGAGAATCATAACTGCCTCTGGTTGCAGGAATCTTAATGCAGTTACTCTGCAGCCAGGAATGTTAACTCTTTAAAGGCTCTTTTTATCTGATGTTCTCATTTCAAGGCACATTTATCTCCCAGGATCTCTGAGGTTTAGAAAGCCTTCCCTGAAATGGTATATTGTAATTAATTTCCTTCCACCCTCCTCCCCAGTACACATAAATAAAGGCTTCTACATCTTACCTCCCAAGCTACTAGGAGATGCCTTTGTTTTTTTTACTGAACACAGCAGAACAAAAAACAATGTTGTATTATTCAGTAGCCGTGGGAAATAGTCCTTTATTTGGATGCAATTAACTTAAATGGTTAGTTCTGCTTTTTATCAAAAGCCTCTATGAAATATGTATAAACACAGCAATCTTTGCCTGCTCATTTATTCCCTTTGAATAAACTCTACAGAATTAAATTGAGCTTTATTTCATTCTTGCTGTTAATAAGGTGGATAACTAGCTAGTAAGTTCTCAGGATGTGTTACATCCTGCATTCATCTTATTGCTTTAATTTAGTTCCAGGGGGGGGAAAAAGGTGGGGGACAATATTCTTGATGCTTCAGCTGCCAGGAATTTCCCTTACAAAGAGACCTGGCCAGGCTGGATGGGTGGGCAGA
>WAAF01020772.1:12406-28623 GCA_013400475.1 Tricholaema leucomelas
GAGGAAGTTGTTGGCAGAGAGAGTGATTGGCATTGGAATGGGCTGCCCAGGGAGGTGGTGGAGTTGCTGTCCCTGGAGGTGTTGAAGCAAAGCCTGGATGAGGCACTTAGTGCCATGGTCTATTGACTGGCCAGGGCTGGGTGCTAGGTTGGGCTGGATGATCTTGGAGGTCTCTTCCAACCTGCCTGATTCTATGATTCTATGAAAGTGTTGCTCTGTGCATCAGCTGAGGCTGGTGGATTTTGGCCTGCCTAGTTCTCACCTAATCAATGGGTATTCCCAGGGGGGTGCTCATGGTGTAAATCCACAGTGGTTTGGAATTCACTATTTCATCTGCAACAGTTTTTAAGCTTTTTTTTTTCCCTTTTTTTTTTTTTGTCTCTCCCTCCTCCCCCTCTCCGTATTTGTTGAGAGTGGAAGAAGATCTAAGTGGAGTTTTCTGACAAGTGCTACTGCAAGGAAGAAAAACAGAGGGAGGCTTCTCTAGGAAACAGCCTGAGAAATCACTACCACTTTGCTACTGAATTCAGCACCCCTGTGCCAACAGCTCAGGCTGCTTCAAGGTGCAGGAAGAGCTTGCACAGTCCAGCCCCAAGGCTCCAAGTAAATCGAACAGAATTGAATAAATCAGGTTGGAAGAGACCTCCAAGCTCATCCAGGCCAACCTAGCACCCAGCCCTGTCCAATCAACCAGACCATGGCACTAAGTGCCTCATCCAGGCTTTGCCTCAACACTTCCAGGGATGTTGACTCCACCACCTCCCTGGGCAGCCCATTCCAGCTTCAGGGCTTCCAGAAGAAAGCTGACTCTCCTCACCCACCCAGTTAAAGGTCACTTCCCTTTTGTTTTAGAAACAGACACCTGAATTTCCCTTTTTCACCCACAACCCAAAATCTGAACTATTTCCCCCCCACCAAAGCAAAACCTGGCTCCTTTTCAGCACAATCCTGAACGAAAAAGGGTTGTTCCTGCAGGATGGAAACGTTGAAGATTTCACAGTTTACCCTATTAGGATCATCAGATGGCTGAAGACACAAAGTTAGGAAGAAGATCAGGTTGCCTGGGCAACAATTTCCCCCTCCCCTCTCCAGTCAGCAGATCTATCTGACTATTTATTCTTAGCTTTTCTCAGAGAGGAATACCACAGCAGAGGAATGCTGGCAACAACAACAACAAAAAATGCTCTGTTCCTAGAAGTAGTAAAAATATTAGTTGGAATACACTGGGATGAAAGAAAATATCAGCAAAGGCTTCTGCAAAAAAAAGGCACAGCCCCAAGTGTAGAATCATAGAGTCATAAGAAAAGCCTGGATGAGGCACTTAGTGTTGTGGTCTGGTTGACTGGATAGGGCTGGGTGATAGGTTGGGCTGGATGATATTGGAGGTCTCTTCCAACCTAGTTGATTCTATTCTATTCAATTCTATTCTATTCTATTCTATTCTGACCTCCAAGATCATCCAGTCCAACCTAGCACCCAGCCCTGGCCAATCAACCAGACCATGGCACTAAGTGCCCCAGCCAGGCTTGGCTTCAACACCTCCAGGGATGGTGACTCCACCACCTCCCTGGGCAGCCCATTCCAATGCCAATCACTCTCTCTGACAACAACTTCCTCCTAACATCCAGCCTAGACCTGCCCTGGCACAACTTGAGGCTGTGTCCCCTTCTTCTGTTGCTGCTTGCCTGGCAGAAGAGCCCAACCCCACCTGGCTACAGCCTCCCTTCAGGTAGCTGTAGACAGCAATGAGGTCTGCCCTGAGCCTCCTCTTCTGCAGGCTGCACACCCCCAGCTCCCTCAGCCTCTCCTCACAGGGCTGTGATCCAGGCCCCTCACCAGCTTCATTGCCTTCTCTGGACATCTTCCAATATCTCAACATCTCTCTTGAACTGAGGAGCCCAGAACTGGGCACAGCACTCCAGGTGTGGCCTGAGCAGTGCTGAGCACAGCGGCAGAAGAACCTCCCTTGTCCTGCTGGCCACACTGCTCCTGAGCCAGCCCAGGATGCCATTGGCTCTGCTGCCCACCTGGGCGCACTGCTGGCAGTTGTTCAGCCTGCTAACATCTGATGCATAACGCAACCATTACCTGAAATCATGAATCCTCATGTGTTTTTCTGCATCCAGCTCCTGTTATCACTCCATAATTTGCACACACTATGACTTCTACCCCCTCTTAACTGTCACCCTTTATTTTGGTCAGGACATATGAGATTCAGCAGTGTCGTCCAGGCGCTGCCAGCATTTCAAACCTGCTGCAACAAGAAGGTTTCCTTAGCAACTGTCACCGTAGGAAGCCCCTTTAAAAATGCCTTTTTTTCTGACTCCAGCAGTTCTGCTTTTCAGAGATTTATACAGGTAAATCAGATAGAAAGTTTTGACCTGAACTTACAGAAAACAGCAGCAGAAAAATAAGTGACTTGAGTCAGAATGCAAATTAACTTATTTCTGAATACACCAGGAGAAGATCTCATGGTTAAGGACACAGCAGTCAAGCCAACAAGTTACACCAAAGATAGCAGAAGGGAAATAGTCCTTTTCTTTTCTTTCCCTCAAAGAGTATAGAATCATAGAATGGTTTAGATTGGAAGGGAACTCAAGGATCATTCAGTTCCAAACCCCCTGCCATAGGCAGGGACACCAACCACTTGAACAGGTTGCTCAAGACCTCATCCAACCTGGCCTTGAACACCTCCAGGGAGGTTGTGGAGCAGAGAAAGATCACATTGGGTGAATCTCTGCTCCACAACCTCCCTGGGCAACCTGTGCCAGTGTCTCACCACCCTCACTGCAAAGAACTTCTTCCTAACATCCAGCCTAAATCTCCCCTCTGCCAGTTCCAACCCATTCCCCCTCAACCTCTCATTACAAGTCCTTGTCAATAGTGCCTCAGGCTTCCTGTAGCCTCCTTCAGATACTGCAAGGCTACTACAAGGTCTCCTCAAAGCCATCTGAAGAGCTTCAACTTTCTCAGCCTGTCCTCATAGCAGAGCTGCTGCAGCCCTCTGAGCATCTTCGTGGCCTCCTCTGGACTGGCTCCAACACTTCCATGTCCTTTTTGTGCTGGAGGCTCCAGAACTGCACATAGGACTCCAGGTGGGGTCTGAGGAGAGCAGAGCAGAGGGGCAGAATCCCCTCCCTTGCCCTGCTGCCCACACTGCTCTTGCTGCAGCCCAGCACAGGGTTGCTGTCTGGGCTGCACTCACACTGCAGGCTCAGGTTGAGCTTTTCATTCCCTCAGACCCCCAGGTCCTTTTCCTCAGGGCTGCTCTCAGCCATTCCTCACCCAGCCTGGAGCTGTGCCTGGGATTGCACTGACCCAGGTGCAGGACCTTACACTTGGCCTTGTTGAATGCCATGAGATTGACCTGGGCCCAGCTCTGCAGCCTGTCCAGGTCCCTCTGGATGGATCCCTGCCCTCTAGCAAGTCAACTGTGCCACACAGCTTGGTGCCATCTGCAGACTTGCTGAGGTGCACTGATTTCTCTACCCAGAGCACTGACAAAGATGTTACACAGCACTGGTGCCAGCACTGAGTAGCCAAAATCCAATAAATTCCTCTCTTCTGAGAAAGCTTTTGTGTGTGATCACCTTTGATAGGAGCAAGCCACTCTCTGTGTTTATTATCTGTCATGTTAAAATAATTAAACAGCTGTTTTATGAAGCATTGCATTAGTGTGGTGGTTGATGGTGTTGTAGGTTGAGTTGCAATTCATAAGTCTGGCCCATCTTTCATCATAATGTAATAACAAAGCATCAATTACCACAGCTTTGCAAAGGAGAGGGTGGAAAATGCCTTTGCTTCAGAAATGTCTGCAGTAATATTTACTTTTCTCTCTGATTCTGTCCCAAAAAGCAAACCCAGCCAATATAGAATCATAGAATCATAGAATGGTTTAGGTTGGAAGGGACCTCAAGGATCATCCAGCTCCAACCCCCTGCCATAGGCAGGGACACCTCCCACTAGAGCAGGCTGCTCAAGGCCTCATCCAGCCTGGCCTTAAACGCCTCCAGGGAGGAAGCATCCACAACCTCCCTGGGCAACCTGTGCCAGTGTCTCACCACCCTCACTGGAAAGAACTTCCTCCTAATATCCAGTCTAAATCTCCCCTCCTCCAGCTTAAACCCATTCCCCCTCGTCCTGACATTACCAGACCTTGTCAATAGTCCCTCCCCAGCCTTCCTGTAGGCTCCCTTCAGATACTGCAAAGCCACTCTAAGGTCTCCTCGAAGCCTTCTCTTCTCCAGGCTGCAGAGCCCCAACTCTCTCAGCCTGTCCTCAGAGCAGAGCTGCTGCAGCCCTCTCAGCATCTTCGTGGCTCTCCTCTGGACCCGCTCCAGCAGTTCCATGTCCTTCTTGTGTTGGGGGCTCCAGAACTGCACACAGTACTCCAGGTGGGGTCTGAGGAGAGCAGAGTAAAGGGGCAGAATCCCCTCCCTTGCCCTGCTGCCCACACTGCTCTTGCTGCAGCCCAGCACAGGGTTGCTGTCTGGGCTGCATGTGCACACTGCCGGCTCATGTTGAGCTTCTCGTCGACCCAGACCCCCAGGTCCTTCTCCTCAGGGCTGCTCTCAGCCATTCCCCACCCAGCCTGGAGCTGTGCCTGGGATTGCACCGACCCAGGTGCAGGACCTTACACTTGGCCTTGTTAAACGTCATGAGGTTGGCCTGGGCACACCTCTCCAGCCTGTCCAGGTCCCTCTGTTTGGCATCCCTGCCCTCCAGCAAATCAGCTGTGCCACACAGCTTGGTGTCATCTGCAAACTTGCTGAGGGTGCACTCAATTCCTCTGTCCATATCACTGACAAAGATGTTACAGAGCACTGGTCCCAGCACTGACCCCTGAGGAACACCACTTGGCACTGGTCTCCAGGTGGACATTGTGCCCTTGCTCACCACTCTCTGCATGCCACCATCCAGCCCATTCCTTATCCAGTGAGTGCTCCACCCATCCAGGCTGTGCTTTTCCAGTTTGGTGACCAGGATGTCATGTGGGACAGAGTCTATGCCTTACATAGCTGCAGCAAAGTCACTGCTTGTAAATGGCATGCTAGCAGAACATCAATCAACAGGCTCTCTGCAAGGAGATACCTCTTCTACTCTGAGCAAAACATGGGTTTGATTTTACAGAAGCAATAAAATACCTACTGCTAATACCTAATGCGATGATTCCCTTTCACTTGGGTACCTGGCACTGTGAAATAGTACTGGGAGAAGCTGTTTTCAAGCATGGTGCTTTCAGCAGCAGTAAATCAGCATTTAGCCTGGCAAGGGGGAAAAAAAACCAACCCACCCCCTCATTTATATAAGACCCCTCAGAGGAATGTGCTATTTCTGGCAGAGGAGCCCATCACAAAAATGGTTTTATCAGAAAACACAGCAGCTGACCATGATAAAGAATTATCCAGACCTCAAAGCAAGGCAGAAGCGTGGACAGTGAAGTGAAGAATATGAAAAAGAGCCTAGAAAGCTTTGTTACAGCAGGGACCTCATTATGGCTCTGTTCCCTTTGCTTGGCAGGCTGGCAAGCTTTCCCTGCTGCTGCTCAGAAAGGCTTCTTTTCCTTAGCAGCCTATGGGCAGTGCTCTCCCCCAGCCCTGGGCACACATGTGCATGGGAACTACTTAAGAGATAAAACATTGCTAGGTGATAAGACTGTAAACCAATGGCAAAGCCAAGGCTGCAGACAGGAGGAGGCAGAGATTGAGAGCCCTTTTCTGGGAGCAAGGTAGATAAGGGCAGTAGAAAAGCTGGTGCAGAAGGAAGATAGTTTATCAAAGAGTTGTTGGGGGAATTTGGTAGCATGACCAGAGGAGCAGTTAATTTGCAGCTGGGCAGTTTCAGTGCCCTGCCTTTGCTGCCCATTTGCCCAGCAGGGTCAAAATCTGGTCCTGTAAATCTTGTTTTGTATTTGATTGGAGCAAAATACAGATTAGGATTGCAAAGGCTGGGAGAAGCTCTCCTTTTGCAGGAATTTGGTAGCATGACCAGAGGAGCAGTTAATTTGCAGCTGGACAGTTGCAGTGCCCTGCCTTTGCTGCCCATTTGCCCAGCAGGGTCAAAACCTGGTCCTCTAAAGCTTGTATGACTGATTGGAGCCAAAATACAGATTAAGATTGCAAGGGCTAGGAGAAGGAATTTGGGTTTCTCATTGTGTCTGACTGTGCCTCTGCAGACCTGGATTACTTAAAAGTATTCCATTCAAATATTCCAACCTAGTTGATTCTATTCTAGCAGATATTTTAATCGAGAAGGAGCTGAGGAATTAAGTTTAACTTTGGAACTCTCTTAATAATGGTTGGACTTGATGATCTTCAAGGTCTTTTCCAACCAGAGTGATTCTGTGTTCTATCTGCACCTCAACTGCTTCCACAGGTCCTGATCCCTCCTCTGCCTTTCCAACACCTCTTCCCATTCACTTCTGAGGAAAGGGAGAGCATCCATCCAGCCAAGGCTGACACCAAGACCACAAAGAAACATAGAATCGTGGAATAAACCAGGCTGGAAGAGACCTCTAAAATCATCCAGGCCAACCTAGCACCCAGACCTATCCAATTAGCTAGACTAAGTGCCTCATCCAGTCCCTGTAGATGGTCAGTCCAGCCCAGACATGTATTCTCCATACAGCTGCTGTGAGCCTACAACTGCCTGGATAAAAGTCTACAGCTACCTGAAGGGAGGCTGTAGCCAGGTGGGGTTGGGCTCTTCTGCCAGGCAAGCAGCAACAGAAGAAGGGGACACAGTCTCAAGTTGTGCCAGGGCAGGTCTAGGCTGGATGTTAGGAGGAAGTTGTTGGCAGAGAGAGTGATTGGCATTGGAATGGGCTGCCCAGGGAGGTGGCGGAGTCACCGTCCCTGGAGGTGTTGAAGCAAAGCCTGGATGAGGCACTTAGTGCCATGATGTAGTTGATTGGCTAAGGCTGGGTGCTAGGTTGGCCTGGATGATCTTGGAGGTCTCTTCCAACCTGCTTGATTCTATGATTCTATGAAATGTTTGCATCCCTCCAGTGCCTTAAGGATTTCTTCAGGTGCAGTCACAGCAAAATATTCCAGGAATGATCAGAAATTTTCAGAGCCACTTAGCAAATTAAGTTTTCAAAACAGAGGAGGAGCATGGCAGTAGGAGTGGCAGAAGCAAGGCTTTGCCATGCTTCCACCATCCATGCTAATGGATGTTCCTGCACAGGACAAATATGGTACTCACAAGTGGAACCTGCCCACTTGACACTGGAGGCCCTACCTAAAGGCCACCTCTCCACTGCAGTACATACACTGCTTAAAGCCACTTATCAAGGAACAAGCAGGTGATATAGATTCACACTTCAGAAAGTGGCTGGAGCAAAGGCCTGTGAGTTTTGAAAGGTCAGTCGTGGTTATTGACTGCTTCATGACAGCACTAAAAGCCTTTTCATAGCACAAGCACTTGATCACAGAGAAAAATATTGATTGGGGCACCAGAAAATACCACTGTGAACAGTATTGCAGAGCAGAAGAACTTAAACACACAAGGAGCAATTCACAAAGCTCTCCACAGTTGGCTCTCAAGGATTATTAGATCTTTACTTTGTTTTAATTGTGCTGTTAAAGGAGGTTGTAGCCAGGTGGGGTTGGTTTCTTCTGCAGGCAGCCAGGGACAGAACAAGAGGACACAGCCTCAAACTGCACCAGGGCAGGTGTGGGCTGGAGGCTAGAAAAGAGTGATTGGCATTGACTGTCCAGGGAGGTGGTGGAGTCACCACTGTGAAGAACTTAAACAGACAAAGAGCAATTCACAAAGCTCTCCACAGTTGGCTCTCAAGGATTATTAGATCTTTACTTTGTTTTAATTGTGCTGTTAAAGGAGGTTGTAGCCAGGTGGGGTTGGTTTCTTCTGCAGGCAGCCAGGGACAGAACAAGAGGACACAGCCTCAAACTGCACCAGGGCAGGTTTAGGCTGGAGGTTAGGAAGTTCTACGTGGAAAGAGTGATTGGCATTGGAATGGGCTGCCTGGGAAGGTGGTGGAGTCACCACTATGAAGGGCATTACAGAGAAGAAGAACTTAAACACACAAAGAGCAATTCACAAAGCTCTCCACAGTTGGCTCTTAAGGATTATTAGATCTTTACTTTGTTTTAATTGTGCTGTTAAAGGAGGTTGTAGCCAGGTGGGGTTGGTTTCTTCTGCTGGCACCCAGGGACAGAACAAGAGGACACAGCATCAAACTACATCAGGGCAGGTTTAGGCTGGAGGTTAGGAAGTTCTACATGGAAAGAGTGATTGGCATTGGAATGGGCTGCCTGGGGAGGTGGTGGAGTCACCACCCCTGGAGATGTTCAGAAGGAAACTAGAAGAGGCACTTAGTGCCATGGTTTAGTTAATCAGAAGGGTTAAGTGATAGGTTGGACTTGATGATCTTAGAAGTCTTTTCCAACCTGGTTAATTCTGTGGGTGTGTGATTAGGAGGATGAGATCAGTGCATGAGAAATGAACAGTGCTGGCAGCTGTGTGTACCTGGAGTCAGCTCCTTCCATGGCTTCAGTGGTAGAAAAACCATCAGAAGCATAATTAGGACTTAGTCAAAAAAGGGTAACATATCAGACTGAATAAGTACAAAAGCCATCAGGAAAACCATAAGAAGCCTAATTAGGCCTTTGAAAAAGATGTGACTTGTGACACTGAGTGAAGCATGAGTATGTCTGGTGCTTGCTTTGAAGCTTGCATAACACCTTATGTGTTAGCATTTGCTACACAGGATGTACTATGATGGGTACCAAAATAAGCAGCCTGTGCTGCTGATGTCCATCAACAAAGGCTGTTCAAGAGAATCATAGAATCACAGAATCATAGAATGGTTTAGGTGGGAAGGGACCTCAAGGATCATCCAGCTCCAACCCCCTGCCATAGGCAGGGACACCTCCCACTAGAGCAGGCTGCTCAAGGCCTCATCCAGCCTGGCCTTAAACACCTCCAGGGAGGAAGCATCCACAACCTCCCTGGGCAACCTGTGCCAGTGTCTCACCACCCTCACTGTAAAGAACTTCCTCCTAACATCCAGTCTAAATCTCCCCTCTTCCAGCTTAAACCCATTCCCCCTCGTCCTGACATTACCAGACCTTGTCAATAGTCCCTCCCCAGCCTTCCTGTAGGCTCCCTTCAGATACTGCAAAGCCACTCTAAGGTCTCCTCGAAGCCTTCTCTTCTCCAGGCTGCAGAGCCCCAACTCTCTCAGCCTGTCCTCATAGCAGAGCTGCTGCAGCCCTCTGAGCATCTTCGTGGCTCTCCTCTGGACTGGCTCCAGCAGTTCCATGTCCTTCTTGTGTTGGGGGCTCCAGAACTGCACACAGGACTGCAGGTGGGGTCTGAGGAGAGCAGAGCCAAGGGGCAGAATCCCCTCCCTTGCCCTGCTGCCCACACTGCTCTTGCTGCAGCCCAGCACAGGGTTGCTGTCTGGGCTGCATGTGCACACTGCAGGCTCATGTTGAGCTTTTCATCACCCCAGACCCCCAGGGCCTTCTCCTCAGGGCTGCTCTCAGCCATTCACCACCCAGCCTGGAGCTGTGCCTGGGATTGCACCGACCCAGGTGCAGGACCTTACACTTGGCCTTGTTAAACGTCATGAGGTTGGCCTGGGCCCACCTCTCCATCCTGTCCAGGTCCCTCTGTTTGGCATCCCTGCCCTCCAGCAAGTCAACTGTGCCACACAGCTTGGTGCCATCTGCAAACTTGCTGAGGGTGCACTCAATTCCTCATGAGCTCCTTGCTATTCAAACAACACAAGTTTGGGACTGTGTTTTGCAGTGTTCAGAATTCAAGCCTGCTTGGCAAATAAATTGTTTTTTTCCCTGATGAAAATGACAGCTTCCATGGCCCCACAGGCAAGGCAGCAGTTGTTTGCTACCCACTCAGAACGCACTCTGTGCTGCTCCTCTCCTGGAATGCAGCTCATACCCTCTCTTGATTTGTTGCAAGAGGCCATTCAGATTTCAACTGGACACCACAATTAACCAAGAGACAGAGGCTGCCCTTGCAGCCCAGCTCCAGTTACTGCCACCAGGGCATACACAGTCCCACAGCTTCTGGAAGAAGAGGCTCTGGGGAAGAGGAGGCTCAGGGCAGACCTCATTGCTGTCTACAACTACCTGAGGGGTGGTTGTGGCCAGGGGGAGGTTGCTCTCTTCTCTCAGGCAGCCAGCACCAGAACAAGAGGACACAGCCTCAGGCTGCGCCAGGGGAAATTTAGGCTTGAGGTGAGGAGAAAGTTCTGCACTGAGAGAGTCATTGGCTACTGGAATGGGCTGCCCAGGGAGGTGGTGGAGTCGCCGTCCCTGGAGCTGTTCAAGGCAGGACTGGACGTGGCACTTGGTGCCATGGTCTAGCCTTGAGCTCTGTGGTAACGGCTTGGACTTGGTGATCTGTGAGGTCTCTTCCAACCTTGGTGATACTGTGGAGTTGAAAAGTGCCTCTTTTTTTCCAGCCACAAAAGCATCTATAGGAATGGAGACTTCTGCAAGTGCACAGACTCTAGCGAGCATCACTGGGAAAGAAAGAATCAGAGAACCACAGAATCAGTCAAGGTTGGAAGGGACCACAAGGATCAGACAGTTCCAACCCCCCTGCCATGCCCAGGGACACCCTACCCTAGAGCAGGCTGCACACAGCCTCAGCCAGCCTGGCCTTAAACACCTCCAGCCATGGGGCCTCAACCACCTCCCTGGGCAACCCATTCCAGCCTCTCACCACTCTCATGCTCAACAACTTCCTTGTCAAGGCCAGGCTGAATCTCCTCATCTCCAGCTTTGCTCCATTCCCCTCAGTCCTGTCACTCCCTGAGAACCTAAAAAATCCCTCCCCAGCTTTTTTGCAGGCCCCCTTCAGATCTTGGAAGGCAACAAGTTCACCTGGGAGCCTCCTCTTCTCCATCCTGCACAGCCCCAACTCTTTCAGTCTGTGCTCACAGCAGAGCTGCTGCAGCCCTCTCAGNCAGCCCTCTGAGCATCATAGAATCATAGAATCATAGAATCATAGAATGGTTTAGGTTGGAAGGGACCTCAAGGATCCTGGCCCTGCTATGGACACACTCCAGCGTCTCCACATCCCTCTTGTAATGGGGGCTCCAGAACTGGATGCAGGACTCCAGGTGAGGTTGGCTTGTGCCCAGTTTGTGCCCACCTCTGCAGCCTGTCCAGCTCCCTCTGGATGGATCCCTGCCCCCCAGCCTGTGCTGCACCACACAGCTTGGTGTGGTCAGCAAACTTGCTGAGGCTGCACTCAGTGCCTCTGTCCATGGCACCCACAAAGATGTTGAACAAGACTGGTGCCAGGACTGATCCCTGAGGGACTCCACTTGTCACTGGCCTCCACTTGGACATGGAGCCATTGACAGCCACTCTTTGGGTGCAGCCATCAAGCCAGTTCTTTATCCATCTGGTGCTCCACCCATCAAACTCATGTGTCAACAGCTTGGAGAGCAGGATGTGGTACAGGACAGTGTCAAAGCCTTGCTCAGCTCCAGGTAAACGACATCAGAGACTGGTGATGGTAACAGGAACAAGACAAACTTCACATCTCACACTATCACCAGGCCATCCTGGAATCTAAAGATGCACTGAATGAATATCTAAGCCCCAGTGTGCTTGGTGCTCTGCTGGCACATAAGTTAGCACAATCTTTATGACTTGACAGTCTTGGCTTTTTGTTTCTGTCCTCTCTCAAGTCAGCCTCACAAACTGGGAAAAGACAGGCAAAGACAAAATGCTTTTACACTGTCTGAGTTTCATCTCTTAATGCAATGATTTTGTATTCTAATACCCTTAGGCAGAGTCCAATTCCTCCATAAATTTTCACCTTTGCTGGTGATGGAGAAAAGTGAGTCTGAAGCTATTTACCTCTGGCCAAAATGCTCCTGCTGTGCAAGTGGGAACTGAACTCTGACATTTTTTCCTTTCCAGAGGAAGGTGTCCCACAGAGCACACATCCTTCTAGATGTTACCTAGTCATAGGCATGCCACAAATCATGGAATCATAGAATCAAACAGGTTGAAGAGACCTCCAAGGTCATCCAGTCCAACCTCGCACCCAGCCCTATCCAGTCAACCAGACCATGGCACTAAGTGCCTCATCCAGGCTTTGCTTCAACACCTCCAGGGACAGCAACTCCACCACCTCCCTGGGCAGCCCATTCCAATGCCAATCACTCTCTCTGACAACAACTTCCTNGGGGGCAGAATAATTCCCACACCACAAAACAAATAAGTCCTTCTGAAAACGAAGCCCACACTCTGTGACAAGGTTTTTTCTATGTTCAGTAGAGAGGCATTAATCATAGAGGGGTAGCTTTTGAAGATGAGCAGTGAAGCTCTTGGTTTGCAGCATGGTGTTATGGAGCATATGTTTTCTGCTGCAGCTGACAGGTGCTACTGGTGTTTTATTGGAAACAATTAACATCAGGGTCACAATGGTTGGATATTTTATAACTGTAATTAAAATGTACCTGTGCTATAAGCAGGTGACTACTTCTCTTTTTAACTGTGTGTAAGCCTGGTTGTGTGTGTAAGGAGCTCTTAAACTATAGACATAGAATCATAGAATCAGTCAGGGTTGGAAGGGACCACAAGGAGCAGCCAGTTCTAACCTCCCTGCCATGCCCAGGGACACCCTACCCTAGAGCAGGCTGCTCACAGTCTCAGCCAGCCTGGCCTTAAACACCTCCAGCCATGGGGCCTCAACCACCTCCCTGGGCAACCCATTCCAGCCTCTCACCACTCTCATGCTCAACAACTTCCTCCTCATGTCCAGGCTGAAAAGAATAAGTGTTAGACTTTTCATACCTCAAGAAGCAAATGCACATGCTGGAGTTTAAAAGCAGTTTTCCCTCTGATGTGAAACAAGACAACTTCTATAAAAGCTTAATGGCATGGCAGGGATCAACCTGACTTATGGCCAGATGAACCTCATTTAATAGATGCCTGGCAAAAGCTTCCCCTATGATTAACTCCTGCATTTATGTGGCTGATACAGAATCATAGAATCATAGAATCAACCAGTTTGGAAGAGACCTCCAAGCTCAGCCAGTCCAACCTAGCACCCAGCCCTGGCCAATCAACCAGACCATGGCACTAAGTGCCTCATCCAACCTTTGCTTCAACACCTCCAGGGATGGTGACTCCACCACCTCCCTGGACAGCCCATTCCAATGCCAATCACTCTCTCTGCCAACAACTTCCTCCTAACATCCAGCCTAGACCTGCCCTGCCACAACTTGAGGCTGTGTCCCCTTCTTCTGTTGCTGCTTGCCTGGCAGCAGAGCCCAACCCCACCTGGCTACAGCCTCCCTTCAGGGAGCTGCAGACAGCAATGAGCTCTGCCCTGAGCCTCCTCTTCTGCAGGCTGCACACCCCCAGCTCCCTCAGCCTCTCCTCATAGGGTTTGTGTTCCAGGCCCTTCACCAGCCTTGTTGCCCTTCTCTGGACACCTTCCAGCACCTCAACATCTCTCTTGCATTGAGAAGCCCAGAAGCAAACACAGGTGCATAGTTCTGGGCTTTGTCAGGGTGGTATCAGATTGCTTCTTTGCTGTCCTTCCTCGTGCAAGGCAGCAAAACACTAGGGCTTTATGCAAGCAGAAAGTATTTCTCTTGCTTCATGCCAGCTCTAATCCCATTTGACCACAGGCACTATCAGCTTCCTCAGTTGCCTTTCTCCTTTGACAGCCCTGACTGGAGATGCAAGCAGCAATGAGCCTTCCTCTGCCCTTCCTCCTGCTTTTCCCTGATCGTCTTTCCTCTTCTCACCACACAGCACAAGTTCTGTTGTAAATACCTCTAAACCATTCCCAATCCCCTGCAACTCACTCTAACATCTCATGCCAGAGATGCTCTTTAGCCCAAGGGGGTGTGTGTGGGGGGGGGCACAAATCAATATGCAGTTTTTGAGCTGAGTGCTCCACGTAGCAACTTCAGAGTGTAAAGAATGAGCTGTGGCCCTTTTGTCTCCATTTCTTTTGTTGATTGGGTATTTATTCCTTGAAGAAGGACTCTGCTTAATGTTCTGTGCTTTGGAGAAACAGCCTGGCAGCTGGAGTAAATGAGTTATAGACCCATTTGCCACCAAATCAAAGCCCAGAGGCAGATCAAAGGCAGATATAGGCATTTATTTATTTATTTTTAAGAATCAGAATCAAAATCATTCCTTTTTTTTTTTTTCTTGTTCCCCTGTCACAGACTGGATGGCTTCTTCTCTGCCCTGTAAATAAAATTGATATTATTTCACCCAGCTTCTATTTTCTCCTGATCACAATATGATTATGTCTAATGCTATCCTGTCCAGGGCACTGAAGTTATACGAGATGTGAAAGCTTATTGATGTATTCAATTACTGCCTGCTGCTCCATTGTCTGCTGAGCAGAGCTGCTCAGTTATCAGTCCTTTAGAGCTGTACAGTTCTGCCTAACAAAGTCATAACTCCCACAATTACCTGCCTGATGGATGGAAAACAGAAATATCTCACGAGGCCAATGCTGTTATCAGCTCTTCTCCATCTCCAAAGCTGCTTTATATTAATGAGATTAGGGCTGAGAAAGAGGTATGGCAAGACTTAATTATTTATATTTCCTCCTCCTCTGGTAGCAGCCAGCTCATCTTTCTTGATCTGCATAATGAGTTTTCTCTAGTGCAGCACTTCCCCAGCCAGAGCTGGATGAGATGTGAAAGGCAATGAAATGTAACCTTTCTAAAGCCTTATGTAAGTGGGGATCACAGATAGAGTAGAACAGAAGAGAATCAACCAGGTTGGAAGAGACCTCCAAGCTCATCCAGGCCAACCTAGCACCCAGCCCTGGCCAATCAACCAGACCATGGCACTGAGTGCCTCAGCCAGGCTTTGCTTCAGCACCTCCAGGGATGGTGACTCCACCACCTCCCTGGGCAGCCCATTCCAATGCCAATCATCCAGACATCTAACCTAGGCACCTCAGGAGCTCTCACAGGAGTCCTTAGCAGAACCTGAACTGAAGAGAAGATGAAGGCTGAAACACACAGGCTTAAGCTCAGACTGGATGTGAGGAGGAAGTTGTTGAGCATGAGAGTGATGAGAGGCTGGAATGGGTCACCCAGGGAGGTGGTTGAGGCCCCATGGCTGGAGGTGTTTAAGGCCAGGCTGGCTGAGGCTGTGTGCAGCCTGCTCTAGGGTAGGGTGTCCCTGGGCATGGCAGGGGGGTTGGAACTGTCTGATCCTTGTGGTCCCTTCCAACCCTGACTGATTCTATGAT
The DNA here is from genome assembly GCA_013400475.1 of Tricholaema leucomelas. NCBI lineage: Eukaryota > Metazoa > Chordata > Aves > Piciformes > Lybiidae > Tricholaema lacrymosa > Tricholaema leucomelas. Next base: position 27,650 of record WAAF01020772.1, read on the forward strand.
TCTATGATTCAGAGGAGCTAGGTGCAGCAGCAGGGATCCATATTATTTATCAACAGACTGAATGTCAGGGACATTTTTCTCCCTACAACTTACCAGCAGCAACCATCAGTGCTTCAGAATGGTGCTGAGTAATGAGCTGTTGTATGTTGAACCCTCTCTCCAAATACCTATCACAGGCACACAGGATGTCAGGGATTGGAAGGGAACCAAAGAGGTCATCCAGTCCAAACCCCTGCCAGAGCAGGACCATACAATCTAGCTCAGGTCACACAGCAACACATCCAGACAGGTCTTGAAAGGCTCCAGAGAAGGAGACTCCACAACCTCTATGGGGAGCCTGTTGCAGTCCTCTGGGACCCTTACAGTCAATATTTAATCAACCAAGAGATTACATTTTCTGTCAGTATTTAGCAATAGGTGATCTTGGCTAGGTCCAGCACAGGGTATAGCTGGATGCTGAGGCTTCTTTGCCCCCCTGGGAGCGATTACATCATTGAGCAGCTCTTTCTGGCACTCCTGACTGTATATTGCATGCAGTTGGTGACATTTAATTCATCATCCTCAGCTCACAGGAGCTGGAATTATGGAGCCTTTCAGAAGGGACTGCACAGCCCCACACCCTGCTGCTCCTCCCACCTGCTTGTCTCCATCTCTGACTGGCTGTCCTTCCAGCAAGAAGGGTCAAAGTGTCACTGCCACACAGATTATTTTCACTGCCATTTCTCCCTCTCAGCTCATCATTCTGCAGGGCTTTGACTGCTCTCACCCTCCTTTATTACATGCAGCAGATGACAGGAGGAATCTTTAGTTCAGAGGTGGCAGTTTGTTCTCTAAAGCCATAGCATGGAGTAAGCAATATCACTGGTACCACTGGCACAGAGCTTGAGGGACTCACCCCAGTGCCATTGCTGACCACATCTTCCCTTTAGACCCCAAGGCACAGAGCTTGAGGGACTCACCCCAGTGCCATTGCT
>WAAF01020772.1:37346-49111 GCA_013400475.1 Tricholaema leucomelas
GGTCCCTGTAAAGTAGCATTCCCTGCAATGCTAAATTGCTTTCACAAATTTAACCTCCCTTGCTCTAAAAATGTCAGTGAGAGGACAAACTCTTTGGCAATTTTGTCCCAGAAGTAATTAAAGCTATTAATGATGCTAAATAAGAATACAGTTATAACCTCTAGATGTCCAGTCTGGGGCAGTCAAAATAAGTCATAGAAACAGAACGTGGCAAATAGCTGAATTTCAGAAGCAGGAGAAGAAATTTCTTAGGAATTGGTATTTGTGTCCACTCCTTTAACAGAAAATGAAAGCTGCAGCACTTTCCAGAGGCAGAGTGCTCAATGGCATCACCTGCTCGTGCACTGCACTTCTGTATGCCAAATCTCCAGCCATGACAGGCTGCAGAGGTGGGCACAAGCCAACCTCAGGAGGTTCAAAAAGACCAAGTGCAAGATCCTGCATCTGGGTCGAGGCAATGCCAAGCACAAATCCAGGCTGGGCAGTGAGTGTCTGGAGAGCAGCCCTGAGGAGAGGGACTTGGGGGTGCTGTTGGATGAGAAGCTCAACAGGAGCCAGCAGTGTGCACTTGCAGCCCAGAAAGCCAAGCAGAGCCTGGGCTGCAGCAGGAGAAGTGTGGCCAGCAGGGCCAGGGAGGTGATTCTCCCCCTCTGTTCTGCTCTGCTGAGACCCCACCTGGAGTACTGCATCCAGCTCTGGAGCCCTTGGGACAAGAGGGATGTGGAGATGCTGGAGTGTGTCCAGAGAAGGGCCAGGAGGATGCTCAGAGGGCTGCAGCAGCTTTGCTGTGAGCACAGACTGAAAGAGTTGGGGCTGTGCAGTATGGAGAAGAGGAAGCTCCCAGGTGACCTTCTTGTGGCCTTCCAGGATCTGAAGGGGGCTACAAAAAAGCTGGGGAGGGATTTTTTAGACTACTAAGCAGTGACAGGACTGGGGGGAATGGAGCAAAGCTGGAGGTTGGTAGGTTCAGCCTGGCCATGAGGAGGAAGTTGTTGAGCATAAGAGTGGTGAGAGGCTGGAATGGGTTGCCCAGGGAGGTGGTTGAGGCCCCATGGCTGGAGGTGTTTAAGGCCAGGCTGGCTGAGGCTGTGGGCAGCCTGCTCTAGGGTAGGGTGTCCCTGGCCATGGCAGGGAAGATTGGAAGTGATGATCCTTGAGGTCCCTTCCAACCCTGACTGATTCTATGATTCTAAATCCATCGACAGGAAATCTTTAAACCCATTTAACTTCACAGTTTTAAACAAAATCAGATCTGGCAGGAGTTCAGTTCAGTTCTCTAAATGCAGTTCAGGTTTACTGAAATAATCAGCTTTGATTTGTTTGCACTGAACTATTACCTTTGGCTCGACTCTCTCGCGGGATAGGCGGTCACAAATGCTAAGCCTTAAGACGTTTAGTGCCAGCTGATATTCTGCTTTGCAATACTTTCCCCCCCCTCCTCAAATCTCAGAAGCCAGAATATTCATAACCACAGAGGCAGTTTGAGGGAATGCAGCTCCTAAAATGAGCCTCTATTAAAAACTCCTTGCAGCTGGCTGACATTATTGAGTGAGGTTAGCAATAAGCATTAAAACCAGCCCAAAAGAAATCCAGGGTGTGCTAGTTTGAGCCTAGCTAGCATGTTTTGGTGAGAAGAACTAGATGATAGGCTGGAAAATGAAAACAATGGTGAGGTCTACTTCCCTCACAGTCTTGCTGGGATGTGTAAAGAAGAAAGGCAAAACAAAGATTACTGCACTTGCTTCTTCTCTTCGCTGGGGAGCTTTGCCNGTTTGACCAAGGAGAGTAGCTGTGAAAAGCACATGGGTTTATTTCAAAGCAGCCTTCCTTGGAGAAAGAACTCCAAGGTTCTGCTGGCTTTTGGTTTACAAAAACAAGAAGTTGACATTTTCTGCAGGAAGTGCAGCATTTTCTGATTAGCTCTAATAGCCACTTTGGGGAGAGGCTGCAATTTATCCCAGCATTTGAAACAGTTTGAGTGTCATTAATTGCTATTCACTGGGGGATTCGAGGCACTTGGTACCTGGTAAAGATGGGAGGTAGAAATCAGACTGCAGGCCAGGATTGAACAAAACACTTCAGCATGTGAAGGTTGAGCCGAATGTACATTCCTCCTGAGCCTTGTTGACCTGAAAGGGTTCTGTATGATGTCCAGCAGATGTGCTGGACCAAGTGCTGGGTTCAGCATCTGATAAGAAAATGTGTTCATGAGTTTCAAAGGTAAGAAAATGTGTCATAGAATCATAGAATCAATCAGGGTTGGAAGGAACCACAAAGATCACAAGTGAGTGATTGGCATTGGAATGGGCTGCCCAGGGAGGTGGTGGAGTTGCCATCTCTGGAGGTGTTCAAGAAAAGCCTGGATGAGGCACTTAGTGCCATGGTCTGGTTGATTGGCCAGGGCTGGGTGCTAGGTTGGACTGGATGATCTTGGAGGTCTCTGCCAACCTGGTTCATTCTATGATTCTATGATCTAGTTTCAACCCTTCTGCCACGGCCAGGGACACCCTAACCTAAAGCAGGCTGCCCACAGCCTCAGCCAGCCTGGCCTTAAACACCTCCAGCCATGGGGCCTCAACCACCTCCCTGGGCAACCCATCCCAGCCTCTCACCACTCTCATGCTCAACAACTTCCTCATGAGTGTCCATGAGTTTCACAAGTAAGAAAATGTGCCCATGACTTTCAAAAGCCAAGCATCTTCTTCATAAAGTCCTGCTAGAAAGTTGTTCCAAATTCTGGCCCATCACTCTCTGCTCCTCTCATGCTCCTCCAAAATACTCCCTCCAAATGAAATTTATCTGACATTAAAACACATCCTTCTGCTACCCTGATAAACCAGATCTTGATAATGCCAGAGCTACAGCAATATGTAATTCTTGTCAAGAGAGTCACTTATTTCATTTCCCATCCTCAGAGATGTGCTCTCTAAGTCTGTTTCTGATGGAAACAAATGAAAGAGGTGATTTGTCTTGAATAATAAAGCACCTGCAGCTGTTTGCAGCATTTAGAATGATGGCTTATCATTAGCAGAAAAGCTTATATATTCCAAACAGCCTACATGCCTTGCAGGTAGGACACCAAGGTCTGTGTCATTTACCTTATTTCCCCATCATTTCCCAATAACAGGAACATCAAGGATGCAGCACATACATCACCTGCCTAAGAGTCTGGATTTACTCTAGATAGTGACCTTTGAATAAGTCCCTTCTGTCCCCTAAACTGTCAACAGGAAAGATTTCCTTAGAGGTGAACCATGAAGAATCTATAGAGCAGAACTTCTTTCTAGGTCTGGGAGGCAAAGAGCATTATAGGAGCCTGGTCTGTGGCTGGGCAGTGATAAATGCTAAACAACCTCAGCAAGGATCTCTCAAGACAATTGGACATGCAGGTATTGGCCGAGCTGGTAAAGCTCTGAGGGCCAGCTGGCAGGTTTGTCTGTGTTCTTGTCATAGAATCAACCAGGTTGGAAGAGACCTCCAAGATCATCCAGGCCAACCTAGCACCCAGCCCTAGCCAGTCAACCAGACCATGGCACTAAGTGCCTCAGCCAGGCTTTGCTTCAACACCTCCAGGGATGGTGACTCCACCACCTCCCTGGGCAGCCCATTCCAATGCCAATCACTCTCTCTGACAACAACTTCCTCATCACATCCAGCCTAGACCTATCCTGGCACAACTTGAGACTGTGTCCCCTTCTTCTGTTGCTGCTTGCCTGGCAGAAGAGACCAAACCCCACCTGGCCACAGCCTCCCATCAGGTAGTCCCCAGCTGCAATGAGATCTGCCCTGAGCCTCCTCTCCTGCAGACTGCACACCCTCAGCTCCCTCAGCTTCTCCTCATAGCGTTTCTGTTCCAGGCCTTTCACCAGCTTCATTGCCCTTATCAATCCCAATGAGGTAAGACCTGTGCAGAGCTGAGCATGAGGCAGCAGTGAGTGGTGCAGGGGAGCTGAATGTGGAGTCATGGAGACTGGCAGCAGCTTTTCCAGTGCAGCAATGGCTGTACAGCAGTTGTATGACTATACAACTAGCAACTCCATTCAAAAGAGATTAGCTCATTACACAAAACAGGAGAGTAAATTGCATGGGAATATGTGAGGGACTTTCAAGGGACTTAATGCACTCTAAAATGCCACAGAGCTCTGGCACGACTAGAAAGGATGGATTTGTAGCAGCATCATTTACAATTTAGAAAGTTCAAATAATTACACATGAATGGCTAAAATATTCATTAGGGGAACATAAGATCCCTTTGCTTCACAGCAACAGCTTTGGCTTTGCAGCAGTTCCACAAACACAGCCAGGTGAATCACCTGCTTGTCACCATCCTTCAAAGCTTTGGTGATCTATGGAGAAAGAAAAGCTCCATCCACTTAGTGCTTGGCTTGGTTGAGTCAGCATCATCTCCAGCTGCAAATGCACCAGTTACAGCTCCAGTGCAAAGTTAATAGTACATCAGTTACTATAATTAACAGGATCAATAATAATAGGTTAATAATAATGCATTCTCCCCCCCTTAGCCTTCACAGAGCCCTGTGCTCAAACAGATCCACAGCTCAACACAGCAACATTAACATCAAGGAGATGCAAGGCACCAGGTCAACCAGACCATGGCACTAAGTGCCTCAGCCAGGCTTTGCTTCAACACCTCCAGGCACAGTGACTCCACCACCTCCCTGGGCAGCCCATTCCAATGCCAATCACTCTCTCTGACAACAACTTCCTCCTAACATCCAGCCTAGACCTGCCCTGGCACAGCTTGAGACTGTGTCCCCTTCTTCTGTTGCTGGTTGCCTGGGAGAAGAGATCAACCCCACCTGGCTACAGCCTCCCTTCAGGCAGTTGCAGACAGCAATGAGGTCTGCCCTGAGCCTCCTCTTCTGCAGGCTGCACACCCCCAGCTCCCTCAGCCTCTCCTCATAGGGTTTGTGTTCCAGGTCCCTCACCAGCCTCGTTGCCCTTCTCTGGACACCTTCCAGCACCTCAACATCTCTCTTGAATTAAGGGGCCCAGAACTGGACACAGCACTCAAGGTGTGGCCTGAGCAGTGATGAGTACAGAGGCAGAAGAACCTCCCTTGTCCTACTGGCCACACTGTTCCTGATACAGCCCAGGATGCCATTGGCTCTCTTGGCCACCTGGGCACACTGATGGCTCATCTTCAGCCTACTATGTACCAGTACCCCCAGGTCCCTTTCTTCCTGAAGCAAGCACAGAAAAGCTTTCTGCCCATACTTATACAAGTCTCTTCCCCATTCTGTCTGACCATCCTGGCTTTGCCTAGGTCAGACAGCAATCAGAGCACAAAAACTAACAGGGCCAATGTTCCTGTCCCTCCCTGTTGTCTCATGCAGCTACAGTATGATCCCCTAAGAAGGCTCCCAGGTGAGCTTTTTGTGGCCTTCAGGATCTGAAGGGGGCCTACAAAAAAGCTGGGGAAGGACTTTTTAGGCTGCCAGGGAGTGACAGGACTGGGAGGAATGCAGCAAAGCTGGAGGTGGGGAGATTCAGACTGGATGTGAGGAGGAAGTTGTTGAGCATGAGAGTGGTGAGAGGCTGGAATGGGTTGCCCAGGGAGGTGGTTGAGGCCCCATGGCTGGAGGTGTTTAAGGCCAGGCTGGCTGAGGCTGTGGGCAGCCTGCTCTAGGGTAGGGTGTTCCTGCCAATTGCAGGGGGGCTGGAACTATCTGATCCTTGTGGTCCCCTCCAACCCTGACTGATTCTATGATTCCAAATCCCACCAACCCAACCCAGCAGCACACATCCAGAAGGAGCTGTGCCCACTGCTGTTCCCAGCATGATGGTAGCTAAGTTTGGTTGTCATCTCTGGACATCCTGCACAGCTTTTATTTCTCCTAGTCTCACTTTAAATTCATCTTGGCCACCACTGCTTTTAATTCTCTCCCACTCATGAAAGAATACTCCTAATTGCTCTGCTCCCACTCCGTTGCCCTCCCACGCCTCTGCTCCTCCCAAGAACTAATACACTCACAGACATTACAGAGGACATCTTATTGCCCTACCAGTCCAACAGACCAATCTCCACCCATCTGGAGGCATACTGAAGCATGCTCCTCAAGCCAATTATTATTTGCTGCATGCCATATACTATGCATCATCATCCCAGCCCACAACTGCTCTCTCCCAGAAGACCTGAGGAATGAAGGAAGACAACTGCCTAACCTCCTCTTTGACATGATGAGGCTTTGTGCTGCAGAGGAGGAGAGTAGGTTTGAGCAAACACAACCAGTTTTCCCAGACAGCTCAGCAAGACTGTGGAAGTGCCACCAGACATAAAGGAACAGCAATCTGCAGAGAGCAAGACCCTGCAGATCCTTGCTGAAAGGCCAGAGGTTGCTCAGCTCCTTCTGCTCTTTCAGTCATGGCACAGGAGAAAAGCTGGAAGCTGATGCTCAGTAGCCTGGCAGGCTACTGGCAGCCTTCCTCCTGCTTCCTCTGCCTTCCCTTCATAAGGTTAGGGGGCTCTAGAGGCATTGCTGGTCCTGGACACTCTAACCTTCTGATACAGCATCAGAATCAGAGCATCAGAATCACAGAATCAATCAGTCAGGGTTGGAAGGGACCACAAGGATCATCCAGTTCCAAGCCACCTACACCCTACAGTCCTACAGGATGCCATCCTGCTGGCTCAGTACTGGATTCCCGTTGGCATTTTGGCCAAGCTACTCTGCCACTTGATACACATCACAGTCTCTGATCTTCTGTCTGTTCCCACAGAGATGATGTGACCACTGCCTATTTCCATCACCTTCACAGTAGCTCCCACCAGTGGGCAAGGAGAAGGCAAGAGAGTGGGGAGCCAGGCTCCTGGAATGACTTGAGGGCCTTTGCAGGGCCACCACTTCATAGAATCATAACCATAGACTCATAGAATCAATCAGGTTGGAAGAAACCTCCAAGATCATCCAGTCCAGCCTAGCACTTCTCCAGGATGACTCAGGGAAACCAATCTCCCTACTGGGAAAAGGGTAGAATGTCATGGGAAGCATTTTGGGACACATCCAAGAGTTGAGGGAATGGCTTCTCTTCCTTGCATGGTGCTTGGAAAGAGCTAAACCCACATCAAGTTAAGTGAGAAGAAATCTGTTTACAACAGCACCACCAAATGACAGGAGAAACTCTCTTTCTTTTGTTCCCCTCTAGAGAAAGATGAAATCCTAAGACAGTATTGGAGAAGAAGTGGCAGAGGGAAGACTCAAACTAGATGTCAGGAAAGGGTTCTTTCCAGTGAGGGTAATGAGACACTGGCACAGGTTGCCAGTGCTCCAGAACCTCCCTGGAGGGGGGTGAGACGCTGGCACAGGTTGCCAATGATCCACAACCTCCACATTCTGTGCTCCACAACCTCCCTGGAGGGTGGTGAGACACTGGCACAGGTTGCCCAGGGAGGTGGTGGAGCACAGAATCACCCAATGTGATCTTTGATCACATTGGGTGATTCTGTGCTCCACCACCTCCCTGGAGGTGTTCAGGGCCAGGTTGGATGAAGCCTTGAGCAACCTGCTCTAGTGGGAGGTGTCCTTGCCTATGGCAGGGGGTTGGAACTGGATGATCTTTGAAGTCCCTTCCAACCTAAACCATTCTATGATTCTAAGCCACCTAATCTGTCCTCGACCCCAAACTAACCCCAAATCTATTCCCAGCAGATGTTCATCTAAACCAGCTTCTGAAAGGCTCTGATGATGGAAGTTTGGTTTGTTGTTTGGGCTTTTTTTCCCTGCTTAGTTAGGTTATGGAGAACAGTTAAGGTTTTTAGGTACCAGCATGCAAGCTGCTACAGCAAAGTTTGCAAGCCTGTGCACAGGGCTGTTATCCTATTCCAATATCATTGGCCTTTGCTGTGGGTTACTGCTGAACTAATATGTACCTTAGAATAGAATAGAATCAACCAGGTTGGCAGAGACCTCCAAGCTCATCCAGTCCAACCTAGCACCCAGCCCTATCCAGTCAACCAGACCATGGCACTAAGTGCCTCAGCCAGGCTTTGCTTCAACACCTCCAGGCACAGTGACTCCACCACCTCCCTGGGCAGCCCATTCCAATGCCAATCACTCTCTCTGACAACAACTTCCTCCTAACATCCAGCCTAGACCTCCCCTGACACAACTTGAGGCTGTGTCCCCTTCTTCTGTTGCTGATTGCCTGGGAGAAGAGCCCAACCCCAGCTGGCTACAACCTCCCTTCAGGTAGCTGCAGACAGCAATGAGCTCTGCCCTGAGCCTCCTCTTCTGCAGGCTGCACACCCCCAACCTCTCCTCACAGGGCTGTGCTCCAGGCCCCTTACCAGCTTTGTTGCCCTTCTCTTGACACCTTCCAGCACCTCAACATCTCCCTTGAATTGAGGAGCCCAGAACTGGACACAGTAGAGCAAGAAGCAGAGAGGAGGATGCTGTTTCAGAAGCTTTGCTCACACCAGTAGGGGTTTTAGCCTTATGGAAAGCATCACATTACCTCGGGTTTCATACACAGCTGGAGCTTTCCACAGCCAACCTGCCAGAGATTGCAGTTTGGGCTTATTTCCACCCAGTTCCTCATGTCTTTGGCATGCCCTTGAGAGCTGCCATTCTGCAACAGCAAGGCTTGTCTCATTTTCCTCCCACGAGCCTCCATCAGCCTGGGTGTCAAGGTTAGTTACTGAACACACACAACTTTTACAAGGCTCAGCCTCTTCGGCACTCCAAAGGCTTTTTATTCTCTTGCTCTAAACCTCTCTCAAGAACTTCTTCTGTGGGTTGAGATGCACAAGCACTGCTTCCTTCAAGGAAAAAAATATAGTAAAGGGCTCATGGAGAGTGCCCAGAGACCCTGCTACTGATAGAATTGTCAGGGCTGGAAGGGACCTCAAGGCACATCCAGCTCCAATCCCCTGACATGGGCAGGGACACCTCCCACTAGATCAAGTGTGGTCAGAGCCACATCCAGCCTGGCCTTGAAAACCTTCAGGGATGAGGTTTCTGCCACCTCCCTGGGCAACCTGTTTCAGTGTCTCATCACTTCTTCCTAACATCCAATCTGAATCTACTCACTTATAGTTTTGCTCCCCTTAGTCCTACAACTACCTGAAGGGAGGCTGTAGCCAGGTGGGGTTGGGCTCTTCTGCCAGGAAAGCAGCAACAGAACAAGGGGACACAGCCTCAAGCTGTGCCAGGGGAGGTCTAGGCTGGATGTTAGGAGGAAGTTGTTGGCAGAGAGAGTGATTGGCATTGGAATGGGCTGCCCAGGGAGGTGGTGGAGTTGCTGTCCCTGGAGGTGTTCAAGGCCCTCAGCCTCTCCTCATAAGCCATGCTCTACAGTCCCCTCATCACCCTCATAGTCCTCCACTGGACCCACTCCAGCAGATCCCTCTTCCTCTTCAACTGGAGAGCCCAAAACTGAACACAGTACTCCAGATGAGAAGATAAAATAAATTAAGACAGGACCAAATAACATTTGAATTGCTGAGCTCTTATTGTGATGGTCTATGTGAGCAGAAAAAAACCCAGCTCCAAGGCAGTGTTCATTTATAAGAGGGTGTAGGGCAAAGCAGCTCTCTAGATCAAAACAAGCAAATCTAATTTCAAATATAAAAATATCTCCCTGATTTAATTATCTTGCCATTAATATTTCCACTTTTTTTTTGTTTTGGTTTGGTTTTCTTTTTGAAGGAAGGATGCTGAGTTTCCTGAAGTGATCCTCCAGCTGCCTCTTTTAAACCTTCACTTCTCTGAATGAACCAGCCAATCTCAGGGCTAAATAATGATTGCAACTGCCATTCATTCAGAAAAGCAATTTCATTTTGATCAGGACCTACCTCTGCACCTTTGAATTCCAATTAAGATTCTATAGGCCACAATTTTCAGATGTAGTTAACTCCTAAAACAGGAGAGAGCTTGCTGCCTGCAAGAGACATGTGAACTCTTAACATCATAAAAATCCACGCTGAGAGAGTTGGTGCTTGAAAGTTTGCAGATGACACCAAGCTGGGGGCAGATGTTGCTGGGCTGGAGGGCAGAAGGGCTCTGCAGCAGGACCTTGACCACCTGGACAGATGGGCAGAGTCCAAGGGGATGGCATTCAATAGCTCCAAGTGCCAGGGGCTGCACTTTGGCCACAACAACCCCATGCAGAGCTACAGGCTGGGGTTGGAGTGGCTGGAGAGCAGCCAAACAGAGAGGGATCTGGGGGTGCTGATTGATACCCACCTGAACATGAGCCAGCAGTGTGCCCAGGTGGCCAAGAGAGCCAATGGCATCCTGGCCTGCATCAGGAATGGTGTGGCCAGCAGCAGCAGGTAGGTCATTCTGCCCCTGTACTCTGGGGTTGCCCAGGGAGGTGCTTGAGACCCCATGGCTGGAGGTGTTTAAGACCAGGCTGGATGAGGCTGGATGATCTTGGAGGTCTCTTCCAATCTGGTTGATTCTATGATTCTATGATTCATCCAGCCTAACCTAGCACCCAGCCCTGTCCAATCAACTAGACCATGGCACTAAGTGCCTNGGAGAAGAGGAGGCTCAGGGGAGACCTCATTGCTGTCTACAGCTACCTGAGGGGTGGTTGTAGCCAGGAGGAGGTTGCTCTCTTCTCTCAGGCAGCCAGCACCAGAACAAGAGGACACAGCCTCAAGCTGAGCCAGGGGAAATTTAGGCTCGAGGTGAGGAGAAAGTTCTTCAGTGAGAGAGTCATTGGACACTGGAATGGGCTGCCCAGGGAGGTGGTGGAGTCGCCGTCCCTGGAGCTGTTCAAGGCAGGATTGGACGTGGCACTTGGTGCCATGGTCTAGCCTTGAGCTCTGTGGTGAAGGGTTGGACTTGATGATCTGTGAGGTCTCTTCCAACCTTGGTGATACTGTGAGACTGTGATAAAAGACAACCCTCATTAAAATGGATTGTAGCATTCATGTCCTGGAAAGAGGAAGAATAGAGACTAATGGATTAATCCACAAAAGAGTGGCACAATGATCTTTACCTTGTCCTTGATAGAATAGCCCTCCCACAATCCTCCCTTGATTCCACTCCCAACAAATAAGGATGCTCCAGATGAAAAGGAGTCACTGAACTCAAAGCAGGCAAGAATCCTAAGCAGGCTTTTCTCCAGCTGTACGGGGAGGATGCAGGTCGTGGTGCATTTGACTTTGCTCCACTAAATCCAAATTACCTGATTTTATTATATCTGGGGAGGGGAAAAAAAAAACACCCAACCTGCCTCTGAAAAAAAAATGCATTTCCCATGTTTACATCAGATGCATTTTAATGAAAGCACACCAGAAAGAAAAACAAAGCAAGCCTGTGCTGGGGAGAAGCCACAGCTTGTGTTAACATCAAGCTTCTGAGATCAGTTGGAATCAAACTTCATTCTTTTCCCCTGATTTCCTTTCCTTCCTTCCTTCTTTCTTTTAAAGAAATAATTTCAAATGATAGCATTTATCATCATGTACATTTCTGGAAGGAGAATACCTTGCCTAGTTGGCTGTATTTTAAAGCTCCTCTGATAAAGCCAAGAATTAGTCATTTGCATGTGAAAAGTTCTGCAGAGGAATGATCTTAACTCATGCCAGAGGTTCTGCCAGCTTCAGCAGAGTGACCTGTGAATACAGGGCTTGGCACTCTACACATTTCTTTTCTCCCACCTCACTGATAATCTGTCTTAAACATATCAGAGAATCATAGAACAGTAGAATCAAGCAGGTGGGAAGAGACCTCCAAGTTCATCCAGTCCAACCTAGCACCCAGCCCTGTCCAATCAACCAGACCATGGCACTAAGTGCC
>WAAF01020773.1:0-131333 GCA_013400475.1 Tricholaema leucomelas
GGGTCAAGGACAACCTCCAGTCCTTATTAGGGACCCCCCAACCTGGCCTTGAATACCTCCAGGGAGGTGGCATCCACAACCTGCCTGGGCAACCTGTTCCAGCATATCTCCACCCTCACTGTAAGGATTTGAGTCACTGGAACAGAGTGCCCTGAGCAACCCGGCCTAGTGAGAGGTGTCCCTGCCCTTGTCAGGGAGGTTGGCACTAGATCATCTTTAAGGTCCTTTCGAACTGGAACCATTCTATGGTGCTATAACCCACACCACTTTTGCTACTGATGCTACCCTGGGTGCTCCTCACAACCAGGTCGCATCATGTTATGCCTTTCTCGGCATTTGTTCTCTCTGCTCTGAGATGTGACTCCTATTTGGGTGTATTCCCCTGATCCTACCCTCCCTATGGCAGACACCACAAACACCTCTCAGGATGCAGGGCAAAGGCCATTTAAGTCTGTGCAGGGTCTGTCTTCAAAGCTTTTCCATCAAAGCTCCTCCAGCATAGAGCCAAGAGAGATGAAGAGGCACCCACAGGGCTTCCTCTGTGTGTCATGGAGCAAAACTGCTTTTCCTGGCTGCATCCCACACATATACTTTTGGAAATTAAAATGCTTGCTGCTCCAAGCAGGAACCAGCTTTACCTTGGCCAGCACTGGCAGCCCAGTTGCTCCAGCTTCATTTCTGGACATCCTGGCATTCATCAGGTCAGACTTGCTGTCTTGGCACTATATGGGTGCACAAAATGCCTGGCCAGGCTCTGTGAACCCCCATTACATGCAGGGTTTTGGGACCCTGCCTCAGCATCTGGAGTACTGTGTGCAGTTCTGGAGCCCCCAATACAAGAAGGACATGGAACTGCTGGAGCAGGTCCAGAGGAGAGCCACAAAGATGATCAGAGGGCTGGAGCACCTCTGCTATGAGGACAGGCTGAGAGAGTTGGGGCTCTTCAGCCTGGAGAAGAGAAGGCTTCGAGGAGACCTTATAGTGGCTTTCCAGTATCTGAAGGGAGCCTACAGGAAAGCTGGGGAGGGACTATTTACACGGTCTAGTAATGTTAGGACGAGGGGGAATGGGTTTAAACTGGCAGAGGGGAGATTCTGACTGGATGTTAGGAGGAAGTTCTTTACAGTGAGGGTGGTAAGGCACTGGAACGGGTTGCCCAGGGAGGTTGTGGATGCTTCCTCCCTGGAGGTGTTTAAAGCCAGGCTGGATGAGGCCTTGAGCAGCCTGCTCTAGTGGGAGGTGTCCCTGCCTATGGCGGGGGTTGGAGCTGGATGATCCTTGAGTTCCTTTCCAACCTAAACCATTCTATGATTCTATGATCTTGGATTCCTCAAAACCCATATAAAGCAATCCTGTAGCAAAAATAATACCTGGAACTCATCAGTTCTTAAAGTGGTTGATTACCCAAACGCTCAACGATCTCCACAGGCATCCCTGAACAGCTTATTTCCTGGAGACTGCCTCTGCATCCCACCACATCCTTCCCCAGCTTACAGCTGCTTGGGGTTTCTCCGGCTCTCTGCCATGCCCTGGGTTTTCCTCTTCCCTGCTGAACTACGCCAGTTCCTTCAGCAGAGGGAGCTCCAGCTTTGTACTACCCACCGCACCTTCTCCCAGGCATCACTAAGAAAAGGGCCCTTAGCAGCACCCCTACCCTTCCACGAGAAGCAGCATCCAAACCCTTCCCTGGGCACCAGCATCCAAAACCCTTCCCTAGGCATCAGCACCCTAACCCTTCCACGAGGAGCAGCACCCCAACAATTTCCTGGGCATCAGCATCCAAACCCTTCCCTGAGGACCAGCATCCCAACCCTTCCCTGGGCAGCACCCTCCAAACCCTTCCCTCAACACCATCACTCCAACCCTTCCAAGAGTAACAGCACCCAAACACTTCCCCAGGCAGTAGCACCCAAGATACCTGGACAGCACCCCAACTTTTTCATGAGGAGCAGCACTTAAACCCTTTCTCTGGACAACAGCACCCAAACCCTTCCCCAGGCAGCAGCATTCCAAACTTTCCCAGGACAGCACACCCCCCCCCACCCCCTCAACCCTCTATCAGGTTGCTCAGAGCCCCATCAAGCCTCATCTTGAACATCTCCAGGGATGAGGCCTCCATCATCTGCTTGGGCAACCTGTTCCAGTGTCCCATCACCCTCATGATAAACTTCTGAAATCACCCCTCACTGACATCTTTTATCTTCATTTCAGTCACCTGCGACTCCTTTCACCTTCTATCAACCATGCTGCCAAGCCAGCCTCTGCTGAGTAGTGCCTAACTACATCAGACCCACAAATCCACATCCATCCCAGCAGCCCAGAGGCTGAGGGCAGATTTGCCACACTGACTTCTGCTCCAAATTCCTCAGAGATTCTCCTCTCTGCCAAACCATCCCTACCCAGAGCACACAAAAAAGCCCCTGGCTGAATATGCTGATGACTTGGTCATCCACGGCTTTGATGGAAGTCTGGAACATGGCATGTGGCTGGGATGCCTGTGGAGCAGCATTCACCCTCAGACAGCTTGGAAGCCTCGGGAAGGGCCAACTACAAACACACAGAGTACAAAACATTTATTTAGAACAGGTCTAGCTCACAGTCATTTCACCTCCTGGCAGTGATGTCCTCACAGCTCCCAACCCCTTGGACTTCATCTCTCACCTCAAGTGGCTCATCTCTTTGTACTGGAGCATGAAACTGAGGCAAGAAATCCACCCTTCTCCCCAAAGAGCACAGGGCTTGCTTCAGTCCACTTCCCACCAGCAAAGTACAGACCTTGGCAGGAGTTGGGGCTGGCCCTGGGCCACCATCCTAGCCCTGGATGGGAGCGAGGGAAAGCTGCAGTGCTACTCTGGCAACACAGTTTCCCTTGCTCATAAAGAAAAGGCATCAAAACAAGAGAAATGTTCTTCTTTCCCATTCGTTCGGCATCCGTTAGGTGGTTTGGAATAGTCTTGCTGGCACAAGGAGGGGTAGGTAAAAAGATACTTTGGTGGTCCTTCTGGAAAAGACCACAGATTACCCTTTAGGTACCTCCAGCCTCCACTGACTTCGGAGCAGCAGATTCACTGGCATTCAGGTTTCTCTCCCCACAGCCTTTTGTAAAGTTCCACACTGGGAAAAGCTCATCCTGGCCCCATGCCATAGTGCTTCAGACCCATCATGCCCTCCATGTCACAGCTTCCAGGGAGCCCTGACTGCTTTTTCACCCCCACACGCCGAGCTCCTCTGAGCGTGTTTGCTTTGCAGACACCCCCCCCCCAAAAGCCCAGCAGCATTGCAGAATCCCTCTTCTTCCTAAGTCATTTGATGGCTCCCTGGCACTTTGTCCTGGATCTCCTCGTACTTGGGCGGTGGGGTCAAGGGCTCTATGGTGATGGGAGCAGTGCTGTTCCCTTGGGTGATGTTCAGCCTGATGTCCTTCAAGTGCAGCTTCTCCGACTTGATCCTGCGCACCTTCAGAGGCTTGAGGCGCTTGCTGAGGCGGGAGCTGTGTCGTCCAGGCTGCTGGTCTGGGCTGGGCTCTGCGCCTGCACTGCCAGGGCTCTGGCTGCTCTCCTCCAGCCCCGTCAGAGACTCGTAGGACGGCAGGGAAACGCTGATCCTGTTGCTCCTGTCCGAGTCCCTGGATTCAGAGTAGCCTGTGTTCATCACCTCCTCATAGCTGGGGACGTAGTACTGGGAAGATGTGTCATCGTCCTCCTCCTCTTGGCTGTACAGGGGGCAAACGTGAGTGTGTCAGAAGCTGTTTCAGTGCCCTGGTGAGCAGAGATTAATCCTAGAATGGGTTGGAAGGGATCTTCACAATCATCCAGTGCTAATCCCCCTGCCAGGGGGGGGTTGGTCAACCACCAACACCCCCCACCAGCCCAGGTTCCTCAAAGCCTCATCCAACCTGGCCTTGAACACCTCTAGGGAGGTGGCATCCACAACCTCCCTGGGCAACCTGTGCTAGTGTCTCCCCACACTCACTCTAAAGAATTTCTTCCTCATCGCCAGTCTAAATCTACCCTCTTCAAGCTTCAATCCATTCCCTCTCCTCCTATCTAAGACTAGATTGGATGAGGCCTTGAGTGACCTGTTCTAGCAAGAGGTGTCCCTGCCTATGGCAGGGGGTTGGAACTGGCTGAGCTTTTTAGGTCCCTTCCAACTTAAACTATTCTATGATTCTGTCACTACAAGCCTTTGTAAAAAGTCCCTTCTCTGCTTTCTTGTAAGCTCCCTTCAGGTACTGGAATAAAATCACCATCCCTCAAGGCTTCAACAAATTATTTGCCCTTCTAAATTGTATCATGAAATCCAAGAATGGTTTGAGCTGGAAAGGACCTTAAAGATCATCCAGTTTCGACCCCCCTGCAATGGGCAGGGACACTTCCCACTAGAGCAGCTTGCTCAAGTCCCCATCCAACCTGGCTTTCAACACTTCCAAGCTTGGAACCTCCACAGCTTCTCTGGGCAGCCTGTTCCAATACCTCACCACCCTTACAGGGAAGAATTTTTCCTCATGCCTGACCTCAATCCACCTTCTTCCAGTTTGAAGCCATCACCTCTCATCCTGTCACTCCAAGCCTTTTACAGAAGTCCCTCTCCAACTCTCCTGTAGCCCCCTTCAAATGTCCTTCTTGTGCTGAGGACTCCAGAGCTGGACCACCCCACTCTGTGTGGGGTCTCACCAGACCAGAATCCCCTGCCTAAGCCTGCAGGCCACACTCTTTTTGCTGCAGCCCAGGAGACAGCTGGCTGCTGGGCTGAAAGTGCCCACAGACCAGTTCCCTTCTGTCTGGCAGGACAGCCTGCAGCCCCCACTATGCTCCAGCACGGTTTTATTGCCTTCTGACACACACCAGACTTTGCTCATCACTTTGCCTACAAAACCACTTTTTTTATTATTATTTTATTGTGCAACAGAGATCTTTTTTCCCCCAGCAAAATGCTGATTCCTCTCCTCACCTCTCAACAATCAGGCAAAATAAATGTCAGAGGGACACCAGCCTTGGACGTTCGGATGTCTTTTGGGCTGAGTAGCTACCCTGAGTTTTTCTGCAGAGATCTAGCTCTGCAGTACGTTACCATCTAAGCCACAGGTCCCTGCACACATGCACTCGGCATTTCCTTTGTGTTATGAAGCTACCTTCACAATCTACCAAGGAAAAAGCAATTTTCCAGGTGCATTCCCAGCTGTCAAGGACTTCTCCCACACCCTGTGTTTGCTCAGACCACGTCTGCTACTCTAGCAGCCTTTGGTCTGCTCACTGGAGTTTCCACCCCAGCAAATAGGAGAGCCCAGCAGACTTTCACCAGGTCTAAACTCCATCTCCAGCCTCAGGCTGCTCGGCACTGACTGCATCCAGCTCGATGCCACCTCCTACACCTCCTGCTCCTCTGTGGGCTTGGGGCAGCAATCCTGTGTTAATCATTAACTGCTGCCCCTAGAGCTCCCTCTTGGCTGCCTGTGTACCTCCAGGAGTGGCACAGTTGGCAGCACTGGTTTGGCCACCAGCTCCATCCAGACCTCAGCTCACAACCAACCCTCCCTTTCACCACACAAATAGCTAGAGACACTCTTTACAACTGCAGCACATATCTGCAGCTAAAACCAGGAGGTCAGCTTGCCTTGGTTTTAGCACATGCTGCTCTGGAGGAAGTCCACAGGAGGCCACAACAGTGATCAGAAGGCTGTACACCCTCTGCTGTGAGGAGAGCCTGAAGGGAGTTGGACTTGTTCAGCCTGGAGAAGAAAAGGCTCCAGGAGAGACCTTCTGGTGCCCATAAGAAAGATAGAGAGGGACTTTTCAGCAAGGAGTGCTGCAATGGGACAAGGGCTAATGGGCTGAACTTAAAAGAGGGAGATTCAGACTGGAGAGAAGGAATTCTTTATGCTGAGGATGGTAAGGCCCTGGTCCAGGTTGCCCAGAGAGGTGCTGTGGGAGATGCCCCATCCCTGGCACCATTCCAGGTCAGGTTACTTAGGGGCTCTGAGCAACCTGCAGGATGTCCCTGCTGGCTGCAAGGAGGGTCAAACTAGATGACCTGGGGACAAAGTGGCTGGAGAACAGCTAGGCAGAGAGGGACCTGAGGGTGCTGGTTGACAGCCGACAGAACATGACCCGTCAGTGTGCCCAGGTGGCCAGCAGAGCCAATGGCATCCTGGCCTGTATCAGGAGCAGTGTGGCCAGCAGGACCAGGGAAGTCCTTCTGCCCCTGTACACTGGTCAGGCCACACCTTGAGTACTGTGTCCAGTTCTGGGGCCCTCCATTTAAGAAAGATGTTGAGGTGCTGGAAGGTGTCCAGAGAAGGGCAGCAAGGCTGGGGAGGGGCCTGGAACACAAACCCTATGAGGAGAGGCTGAGGGAGCTGGGGGGTGTGCAGCCTGCAGAAGAGGAGGCTCAGGGCAGAGCTCATTGCTGTCTACAACTACCTGCAGGGAGGCTGTAGCCAGGTGAGGCTGGACTCTGCTGCCAGGCACCCAGCAACAGAACAAGGGGACACAGCCTCAAGTTGTGCTAGGGGAGGCTGGTCTCTCCTCCAGGCACCCAGGGACAGGACAAGAGGACACAGCCTCAAGCTGCACCAGGGCAGGATCAGGCTGGATGTTAGGCAGAAGTTTTTCACAGCAAGAGAGATTGGCATTGGAATGGGCTGCCCGGGGAGGTGGTGGAGTCACTATCCCTGGAGGTGTTTAAAAGGAGGTTGGATGAGGCACTTAGTGCCATTGTTTGGTCAATTAGAAGGTGCTGGGTGATAGGCTGGACTCGATCTCAAAGGTCTTTTCCAACCTGGATAATTCTGTGATTCTGTGACTTTTAAAGATCCCTTCCCACCAAAACCACTCAGTGCCTCTATCAGCCTTATTCTCCTGGCTCCTGACCTTGAGGAGTGAACAACAACCCTTGGCATCACCCCTACACTCAGCCCTGCTGCCTCCGTCAGGATCAGGATCACAGGGTATCAGAGGCTGGAAGAGCCCCAAAGAGATCATCAAGTCCAACCCTCCTGCCAGACCACGACCATAGAATCCAGCTCAGGTCACACAGGCACACATCCAGACAGGCCTCAAAAGTCTCCAGAGAAGACTCCACAACCTCTTTGGGGAGCCTGTTCCAGTGCTCCGGAACCCTTACGAGTAAAGAAGTTCCCCCTCGTGTTAAGGTGGAACGTTCTGTGCTGCAGCTTCCATCCATTGCTCCTAGTCCCTTTCTCCCTCCCTCCCCCCCATCTCACCTGTCCTCCTGCTGCGAGGGCTCCACAGATGCCTGGCGCTGCACGTGGACAATCTCTTGGCTCTGTCTCTTCTTGTCGCGGACGTTGAGGCAGATGGAGAGCAGCAGCAGCAGCACTCCTGCTCCCACCAGCACATAGGCCACCGAAAAGGTCTTGCTCTTCAGGACGCCTCCAGTGCCGCGGTCAGGCTTGCTGCTGTTGCCAGCCTGGGCGGTGGGTTTGTCGGGGGGGCCAAAGCCAGGCACCAGGTTCCAGACAGCCATGATGATGCCAAGGACCAGCATGCCCAGCCCGATGGCTGTCAGGGCGTAGTGTGAGCCATTGGCCCGGGAGTGGGCCATGGCTGCTGCTGGCCTGAGCTGTCCTTGCCTCACAGGGCTGCAGGCCTGCTGGCGTGCACGTGGACCCCTCCCCGGGCAGGCAGCGAGCTCTGGGCAGAGGGGGAGAGCAATGGTTAGTGCACAGTGGGGTGCAGAGGCCACCCAGGTGGCCATGCTGGCAGTCAAGGCAGTGCCATTTGATCCAGCTGACACTGGCAGCCCAATTCCACTGCGCTTGTCCTCATGTGGCAGCTGGCAGCAGATGCCTTGCTGGCTGCTCTCACCACGACCCTTTACTGCTATCACAGGATCATTTAGGTGGGAAAAGACCTTTAGGACCATCAAGTCCAACTGTTAAGCCAGCACTGCCAGGTCACCACTAAGCTGTCCCCCCCAGCACTGCATTTCCATGGCTTTGAAATCCCTCCAGGGATGAGGACTCCACCACCGTGCACTAGGCAGCCTCCTCCAGGCTTTGACAGCCCACTGAGGGAAGACATTTTTCCTCTTGTCCAACCTCAACTTTCCCTCGTGCAACTTGAGGCCATTTCCTCTTGTTCTATAACTTTCTCACTAGCCCAGGACTCTTCTGCTCTTTCTTCTCCTCCTGGAGACTGCTTTCTGTCACCCCACTTTGGTCCTCACCAACCCTTTCATAGAATGATAGGCTCATTTAGGTTGAAAAAGATCTTGAAGATTATCAGGTCCAACCATCAACCCAGCACTGCCAAGTCTCTCAGCACCATATCTACACATCTTTTAAAGCCCACCAGGGATGGGGACTCCACCACTGCCCTGGGCAGCCTGGTTCCCGATTGGCAAACCTTCTAGGGAAGAATTTCTTTCAAATATCCACCCTAAACCTCACCTGCTGCAACTTGAAGGAATTTTCTTTTGTCCTATCACTTGTTCCTTGGGAAAAGAGACCAACCCCCCCACCTGGCTCCAACCTCCTTTCAGAGGGTGTAGAGAGCCAGAAGGTCATAGAATCAGTCAGGGTTCAAAGGTACCACAAGGATCATCCAGTACCAACCCCCCTGCCATGGACAGGGACACCCTACCCTAGAGCAGGCTGGCCAGAGCCCCATCCAGCCTGGCCTTAAACACCTCCAGGGATGGGGCCTCAACCACCTCTCTGTGCAACCCATTCCATAGTCTCACCATTCTCATGGTGAAGAACCTCCTCTTCACGTCCAGTCTGACTCTCCCCACCTCCAGCTTTGCTCCATTCCCCTTAGTCCTGTCACTCCCTAATATCCTAAAAAATCCCTCCCCAGCTTTTTTGTAGGCCCCCTTCAGATCCTGGAAGGCCACAAGAAGGTCACCTGGGAGCCTCCTCTCCTCCAGACTCAACAGCCCCAGCTCTTTCAGTCTGTCCTCACAGCAGAGCTGCTCCAGCCCTCTGATCGATCCAGTGGCCCTTCTCTGGACACTCTCCAGCATCTTCACATCCTTCTTGTAAAGGGGGACTCCAGAACTGGATGCAGTACTCCAGGTGGGGTCTCACCAGAGCGGAGTAGAGGGGGAGAATCACCTCCCTTGACCTGCTGGCCACACTTCTCCTGCTGCAGCCCAGGATCTGGTTGGCCCTCTGGGCATCAAGTGCACACTGCTGGGTCTCACATCAGCCTCCTTTTCTCCAGGCTCGACACCCTTAGGCTCCTCAGCCTCTCCTCACTAGTCCTGTTCTTCAGACCCACCATCAGCTTTGCTGCCCTTTGTTGACCTGCTTCAGTCCCTCAATGTCCTTCTTGGAGTGAGTGGCCCAAAACTCAACCCAGGATTCAATGTGGGGCTTCACCAGTGCCAAGTCCGAGGGCACAATCACTTCCCTGGTGCTGCTGGCCAACCTTACTCACCAAAGAACTGAATTTCATGTGCTATGAGCTCAGAATGACCATCCATAGGAGTGTGACAAACCACTTCTTTTCACAGCACCAAAAAAAAAAAAAAAAAGAGGTCACCAAAATAAACATCACTGCTTGAAACAATGCTCCCTGTGTCATGGAGTCAAACAGCAATGCAAAGGAACCTGCAAGTGCTCTGCACCAGCTCTCCAGCTGCACAACTGCTCCTTCCCCTTGTCCGAGATGGAGCAGTGCTGCTTGCGCTGTTGGCTGTCTGCCCTGCACCACCTCTACTCTGCCTGCCCAGAGAAGAGAAAGCAAAACTGTTGTTCTGCCAGCCAAGCCAACTCTGCAGCTTCCCCCACCTGCTGCCAGCAAGGGCTGCTTCAAAACGACATCCACAGCACAGCAAGCCCCTGCTTGCTCCTGGCCAGAACTTGCCCACCCTGCAGTAACCCAGCCTGATGGTGAGCCCTTGGCTGCGTGGAATGATGGAATCGTGTGGGTTGAAAAAGCCCTCCGAGGTCTTCCAGTTCAGCCATCAACCCAACACAGCCATCAAACCATGTCTCCAAGTGCCATAGCCATTGGTTGCTTGAACACCTCCAGGGACGGACACTCCACCACCACCCTGAGCAGCCTGTTCCAGTGCCTGATCACTCTTGAAGCAAAGTAACTCAGATTGCTGTAACTCAGATCCCTGTAATCCCCAGCTGAGTAACTTGGATCCCTGCAGCAAAGCTCCCACCCACCCCACTCAAGCAAGCCCTGCAGCAGCCTCCCAGTTCTATACCAGTGCCAAAACCAGTATGCAGATGGAAAGCTGCCAGGTCTTCCTCCTTCCTTACCCACCTGCTCCACGCTTGTTTCTGCTGGCAGTCACCTTTGGCTGTGCTGCTGCTTCCATCCTCACCTTCACCCTTCAGAACACTCGTCTAGCTCAACGGTCTCCAGCTACCCCTTTGTTTGTTTAGCTTGAGCCCAAGCCTAGTTTCCAGGGTCAAGGGCCAGAATAAACCAGCATTCCCAGTAAACAGCCCAGCTCCAGCTGCCTGCAGGAAGAGACATGCACAGGAGCCTGGTGGGGAGGAAGCTGCAGAGTAACTTCCCCATCACAGCCCACTCACCAACTGTGTCCCTGCACTGCTTCAGAGCTTCACCCAGGGATATCTCAGCCCCTCAAGACCCAGCCCTGGCATTGCATTGGGGTTGTCAATGTTCACCCAGATCCCATCAGGGCAAAGTTTTCACTCCTGTGGTCTCTGCAGGAGTGCTGGGTGAACACAAGCTGCTGAGTCCTGCTCAACAGCACCTGCTGGCAGGCAGGGGCAAGCCCAGCACCATGCCCAGCCCCACTGCCTGGACTGCTGCCATACAGTACCATCTGGCCCTAGGGGAGGGCATCTCCTGACTCCCTAATTTGCCCCTGGCTTCAATTTAATTCTAGCAAGCAGCTGCTGCTGCAGCAGAGGCTACATCTCAGAAGTCCTCACCACCATCATGACAGTGATAAGCCCATCCTACCTGAGCTCTTCTGAGCCTGCAGCAGCTGGTGGGACTCTTCCCAAAGAGCCCCTCTGCTCCGGAGGGCACCTGCAATGCTAACTCCCCACAGGCTCACCACACTGTACAGGTCAGAAAACCATGCAGGAGGCAAAGTGCAACATCTGACCTCTTCCTTCATCCAACCTTTGCTGCATCATGGCCCTCTCCCAGCTGTGTTGCTGGTGCCCAACCCCCTGGCAAGGACCACCAAGGCACTGCTATATATCCCAGCATGCTGGGGGCTGGAAAGGACCTCTAGGGATCATCCAGTCCAACCTTCCTGCTCAAGCAGGGCACCCACAGCAGCTTGCTCAGGATCACAATGACTGGGGGGGGGTGGAACCTCTCCAGACAAGGAGGATCCACAACTTCTCTGGGCAGCCTGCTCCAGGTCTCTAGCACCCTCACACCAAAGAATTTTCTCCTCCTATTCAGATGGAACCTTCTGGATGCCAGTTTGCACCCACTGCCCCTTGCCCTGTCACTGGGCACCACTGACAAGAAGCTGGTCCCAGCCTCTTGACACTCTCCCTTTAGATATTGATCAGCTTTGATCAGATGCCCTCTCAGTCTCTTCTTCCCCAGGCCTCTCAACCTTTCCTCCCCAGAGAGCTGCTCCGGGCACTCCAGTATCATTCATCCTGCTCCCTAGTTTGAGTTCTCCCAAGGCAGCTACATGGGCCACTGTCGACTTTTTCCCCTTACCTACTTATCCAGGTAAGCTCCCATCTCCAGGGAATTTGGCATTTCACAGACATCAACCAGCTGAGACTTCACTTGCAAACTTCTTTGATGGCTTTGGGGCAGAAAAGCAGCACTGCCCACACAGAAAACATACAGGGCTGGTGTCACTGACCCACAGGGTCAGCTTGTTGACCCACAGGGTCAGCTTGTTGAGCTCTTTAGCTTCCCTTGGGCACCTCACTCCTGGACAATGAGGTTTTAAGCTGCTGCATCATCTCTCTGTGCCTGAGAGTTTGACGTTGCTGCCTGTCTGTGCTGTCCTACAGCCTGGGCAATCAGATTAGAGCAGCAGATCTGCCCTCTGACTCTACCTTCTCCATCAAATTAGCTCTTCTCTTGGCTTTCCAGAGCGTGCTCCTATTGCAGCTTCAGTCATCACCTTGCTGTCCTGACATCAGAGAAGGGAGCTGCTGATACCTCTGTCCTGATCAAGCATCCCTGGTGCTGTGTGGAGCAGGAGATGGATGCTGGTCAGGACGGTGAAAAGGTGCCACAACTTGAAAGCTCACAGGGCAGCCTCAGCATTGCTGAGGATGTACCTTAAGAACTGAGTTCACTTTTGGGATCCTTCCTCACTCCAAGGAGGACACTGAGGGGCTGGGGCAGGTCCAGAGAAGGGAAATAAAGCTGGGGAAGGGTCTGGAGAACAGTGCTGAGGAGGAGCAGCTGAGGGACCTGAGGTTGTTCAGCCTGGAGAAAAGGAGGCTGAGGGGAGACCTTCTGGCTCTCTACAGCTCCCTGAAAGGAGGTTAGAGGCAGGTGGGAGTTGGTGACTTCTCCCAAGGAACAAGTGAGAGCACAAAATGGTCTCAAGTTGCATCAGGGGAGGTTTAGGTTGAATATTGGGAAAGAATTTCCTCACTGAAAGGGTCACCAGGCACCAGCACAGGAGGGCAGTGGTACAGTCACCATCCCTGGAGGTGTTTAAATGGCATTTGGATGAGGATCTCAGGACCAACATCTGTGCACAGGGAGATATTAGGTTATGGTTGGACTCAATGAGCTTAAGTTTTTTTTTCCAAGCAGGCAATTCTATGATTCTATGACAGCAACCATTGACTCACCCCTAAAACCTCACTGTGGCAGATACCTCGCAAGTGTCATCTGCTGCAGCCATCCTGAGCAGACCACATACACAATGGTCCTCCTGGATGCTGTCATGGAGGAATTCCCTGCTCCGAGGTTGCACTGGTTTAATAATCCACACGGGTATTTTCCTCCCTGCTTACCATATCTGCTCCACTGCGCTCTCCTGCTATGCTGAGCACCCAACCCTTACCCACAGCCCTTACTCCTGTTGGCAACCTCACCAGCTCCCATCCCCTTCCCTCCACCTGCACCAAGGAGTCTTCCCTGCCACCGGCCCCACCTTGGTGCCTGCCCCACACCCGCACCCCTGCCCCTGCCAATGATTTATGCCAGGATCTCCGAATCACTGAACTCCAGCGATGAGGCTACAAAGCCAGAACCACCTGCAGTTGCAAAGCACCTGGACCTCCATACAGTCAGAGAATCACAGAACTGGGGAGGTTGGAAGAGACCTTCAAGATCATCAAGTCCAACTGCTCACCCCCAGAGCTCACAATCCCACCACTGCTGCTAAGCCATAACCACTAATCCATCTCCCTCAGCACTGCATCCATGAGGTTTTTAAATCTCTCCAGGGTTGGAGACTCCACCACCTCCCTAGGCAGCTTGTGCCAGGGCTTGACAACCCTCTCTCTGAAGAAATTTCTCCTAGTCTCCAACCTGAACCTTCCTTGGCACAACTTGAAGCCGTTTCCTCTTGTCCTGTGGCTTGTTGCGTGAGAAGAGACCAGCCCCCACCTCGCTCCACCCTCCTTTGACCTCCTCCTCTCCATGCTCAGCTGAGCTTCCTGCACCTCTCACCAGATCCACACAGGCTGCCAGAGCTGAGGGACACTTTGTGACTTCTCATGGGACACACAATCCATTTAATTCAGCATGGGAGAGGGTGGGACAAGCCCCCTGAGGGTTTTTGACATGGACACCCAGGCAGGATGGCAGCAGACAGCATCTCCCCCTCCTTGGGAGGCACCAGTGACAACAGCCCCACTGCACAGGCACAGACCCAGGATCACTCTCCACAATCACAGACTGCATGAGGTTGGAAGCGAGCCTCAAAGGTCATTGATGTCTACAAGTGGGGTTGGTCTCTTCTCCCAGGCAACCAGTAACAGAATGAGGGGGGACAGTCTCAAGAGGAGGTCTAGGCTGGATGTTAGGAGGAAGTTGTTGGCAGAGAGAGTGATTGGCATTGGAATAGACTGCCCAGGGAGGTGGTGGAGTCACCGTCCCTGGAGGTGTTCAACAGAAGCCTGGATGAGGCACTTAGTGCCATGGTCTGGTTGACTGGATAGGGCTGGGTGCTAGGTTGGACTGGATGAGCTTGGAGGTCTCTCCCAACCTGGTGGATTCTATGATTCTATTCTGTTATCTTGTCTGACTCCCCCCTGCAGTCAGCAGGGACACTTCCAGCTTGATCAGGCTGCCCAGGGCCACATCAAATCTCCAGGGACAGGGTCCTCAAACACATCCCTAGGCAACCTGTTCCAGGGAGCACATCCCAGTGGTTCCCAGTGAAACACTAACCCTGGCAAGGTGACTCAGGAGGAAGCCTGACATCCATGACTGCCCAGGGCAGCACCCATGATCCTCTGTCCTCTGCAACCTTTGGATTTTTCCCCTGCTATGACATCACCTTCCCACTCATGCTTCAGCAGCAACACCACCTCGGTCACAGGAGATGAGTCTGCAGTTCAGGGAATGGGTCAAACCCCAGTGGAGTCAGAGGGCACAGGATGGGTGAGCTTGCACTCAGCTCCAGGGCTTTCTTGCTCCTGAGGAGTTGGAGCATGCTGCGTGGCTTGTTTGGAACATGTCAGCACAAAGAGGTTCATCCCTTCGGAGCCTGCCCCCAACAGCTGCTGTGCAGCTCCAGCCCCAGGTGTAAAACATGAGAGCCATTTTCTGGAAGGTTTTAGGAGAAAAGAAAGGTCTGCTCCAAACATCCAAGGAGCCTGGAGCCTGCTGCACATCAGGTGATGACAGCTCCCAGGGCTGGTGGTGGTTCAGTACCTACCTCTCCCCAGTTTACACCCAGGAGGTCCTTTCACACAACCAGAGATTCACAGATTGCATCAGGTTGGAAGGGACCCTCCAAGGTCATCTTGTCCAAACCCCCTGCACTCAGCAGGGACACTTCCAACTACAGCAGGCTGCCCAGGGCCACATCAAGCCTGATTTTGAATGTCTCCAGGGAGAGGGCCTCAACCGCAGTCCTGGGCGACCTGTTCCAGTGTTTGCTTAGGTTGGAAGAAACCTTTAAGATCATCAAGTCCAACCGTCAGCCCAGCACTGCCAAGTCACCACTAAACTATCTCCAACAGCAATCCTGACCAGCTGCTCATGCACAGCCTTCTCCAGAGAGCTTTGTACCTTCTGGAGGTGTGGCTGAGAGTCCCAGAGGTTTGGCCCCAGCCTCTGGTTGGGTGAGACGTTCAGAGATGGGGTAACACTGTAGCCCAGGTTTCACCCCTTTGCCTCACCCCAGCTCCTGGGCACAGCCAGCCCCACATTAGCACTACCTTCATCTTCATCCTTGCACCCAGCCAGCCTTCTCATTAACACCTTCCTGCTAACTGATGACTGCAGGGCATCCTCCCGAGCTCAATCCTGCAGTAACCTTGCTCAGAGCCCTTGGTACACAAGGACTCAACATACTAGCAATCCCAAACTCCACGTGGAGGCAAAACCGCAACAGGGCAGGGCTCAGGCAGTATTTTCCTCTTTTTTATACCTTCATTATACCTACACAAGCAGCAAAGATATTTCTGGCCAGATGCAGCCCAGGGAATCAAATCACAGGATGGTTTTGTTGGAAAAGATCTTTTAAGATCATCAAGTCCAACAATGAATAGATGAGAGGAGAGAAATACCCAGAGCTGGGCTGGTCACTGCAGCACTGCTGCCAGCTTGGCCAATTCCTGTTTATGTGACCAACTCCCCAGCCCCCATTTCAAGCATCTCTACTAGAACAGTGGTCAGGGATTGGAACAGGCTACCCAGGGAGGCGGTGGAGCCACCATCCCTGGAGGTGTTCAAGCAATGTGTGGCTATGGCACATGGGGTTTAGAGGCCACGGTGGTGTTGGGTCAATGGTTGGACTGGATGAGCTTGGAGGTCTTTCCCAACCCAAACAATTCCACAATTCTATGGATGCTGAGACCAGAGGGACAGCCCCGTGCAGCTTGTCTGGGCTTTCCCACACCTTTCTGCTTAAGCTTCCTGCCAAGAGCACACAGGAATTCACAGGAGTGCACACACACACACACCCCCTTCATCACTCTTGGCATTCCCTAAAGATATTCCCAGAGCTATTTCCCCATCTTTTTAATTCAGTTTGGACTTTCAACAGCTCCTCTTCAATTACACTCTTGCAGATAGCACTGGATGAGCAGCAGCCTTTGCTTAAAGCCCTAGAGAAGGTGCTCCCCCTCCATCCTGAGCCGGCGCCAGCTCACCCCGGAGCCCCTGGCGCTGCTGCTTCCTGCAAATCAAGGGTGGCACGGGAAGGCAAAGGCTTCCTGACCCACTCCAGGGCTCAGGAAGCTGCTGCCACAGTCATGTCGATGTCTGCACAACGGCAGTCATAGGGCTCACAAAGCACTCAGTGCAAGGAGGATGCGGAGCTGTTGGAGGGCACTCAGAGGGAGGCCACAAAAATGATCAGAGGGCTGCAGCACCTCCCCTGCAGGCACGGGCTGGGAGAGTTGAGGCTGTTCAGTCTGCAGAAGAGAAGGCTCCAAGGGGCCCTTAGAACAGCCTTCCAGTACCTGAAACATACAGGAGAGCTGGGGAGGGACTTTTGACAAGGTCTTGTAGTGGCAGGATGAGGAGGGGATGGCTTGAAGCTTGAGGAGGGCAGATTGAAGCCAGAGACAGGACGAGTGACAGCTTTGTGTTTAGTTATTTCTTTGGGTTGTGTGCTTTTCTCCCAGTTTTCCCATCTGCTGTTTCCTGCTGGAGACAAAACCATTCTGCCCCAGCAGCCTTCCCATGGTCTGTGACCTCACCCTGCCTCTGTGCCAGCTAACACATGCCATCCTCCAGAGCCTTTCAGCACTTGGAAGGCATCGGAAGGGCAGACAGGTCACACCTCCAAAGCCAAATCCACCATTCTCACTGCCTCACAGCACTTCCCAGCCCTCCTGGGCTGCTTTGAAGTCATAGAATCATAGAGTGCACTGGACTGGGAGTCCCACAGTCAGCAGGGACATCCCTAACTAGATCACATTGCTCAGAGCCCCATTGAGCCTCGAACACCTCCAGAAATGGGGCCCCCACCACTTCCCTGGGCAACCTGTTCCAGTGTTCCACCACCCTCAGAGCAAAAAACTTCTTCCTAACATCCAAAAGCCACATCATAGGAGCCCCTGACCCTTATGTCCTCTTGCTGACATACTGCCATCAGCCTCACCAGTACCACCCTCCTCATCCTCAGCCTGAATATTCAGCAACATCCTTCCTCTCACTGAGCCCCACAACAGCATTACTTCTCCCCGGGCTTTTCAAGCAGCCTCCAAGGTGCAAGACCCACAGCCAAATCCTGGTGGAGAGGTGCCAGCAAAGCCAAGAGGGCAAGATGGATGATGCTGAGAGGCAGACAAGCACAAAGCAGTGTCCAGTGAGATGGGCACCAAAATTCCAGCAGGGACAAAGGTTTGCTGGGGGAATCACAGAATCATGGAACTGTTGAGGTTGGAGGAGACCTTTGAGCTCATCAAGTCCAACCACTCACCTTGGAGCTCACAATCCCACCACTACTGCTAAGCCACTGCCACTATACCACATCACCCAGCACCATATCCATGCAGCTTTTGAACACCTCCAAGGGTGGTGCCTCCATCACTTCCCTGGGCAACTTGTTCCAATGCTTGATAATCCTTTCTGGGAAGACACTTTTCCTGATCTTCAATCTGAACCTCCCCTGGCACAACCTGAGGCCACCAAATTATGTCACAGCACACTCCCTGCATGGCTCACACAGGACATTCAGCTGCTTCAAGTAGAGCCTCAACATCCAGTTTCTGCCAAATAAATAACATGAAAGGCATTAAGCAGCCTTCAGGAGACAGACACATACCTGGGCTGACAGAGGGATGCCTTCTCCTGGGCTCTGGACAGGCCTGTCCTGATCTCCTGGGACC
Organism: Tricholaema leucomelas; assembly: GCA_013400475.1. Lineage (NCBI taxonomy): Eukaryota > Metazoa > Chordata > Aves > Piciformes > Lybiidae > Tricholaema lacrymosa > Tricholaema leucomelas. The sequence goes on from WAAF01020773.1 coordinate 17,909, forward strand.
TCCACCTCATGGCACAGCCACAGCACCAAGCTCTGGTGACACTCAGCTACCTTCAGGGCACGGAGGGCCAAAAACATTCCTCCTTCCCCAGGCATGTCCCTTCCCGAGGATTTTCCCACCCGTGTAATTACACATAAAATCAAAGGCATCTCAGCTACTTCCGAGGCATTTCGGTCAAGGGCTGGGTTCACCAGCCCCACACGCCTGTCTTCCTCCTTGCCACCTGGGAAGCTTCTCATCCTGGGCATCACGCCCAGACACACACAGAGCCTTGGATGCTCTGCTGCATCATAAAGGGATGCATTTGATGCAGCATCCCAGTGAGCAGTGCCTGAGGTCTGCACTGAAGGAGCTTTCAGGGTGTGAAAGCTCACCAGCAGCTGGAGCTTATGAACTGAAAGTCACAACCACAGCTCCTGGTGCAGCTTCACCCCACCCAGGCTCCACCACACAAAGCTGAGGGCAGTCCATCTCACACGGGACATGCTCTTGGAACGGTTTTCTGCTCACACTTCCCCACCAACCCAACTACACTAGGCTTGGAGATGCTCTCCCCCTCCACAACATCTCCAAAAAAGCAAACACCAATATCTGTGGAGCCAACTGGTTTAGGACATGTGGGCAGGTTTGGCATGGCACAGATTAGCTGTCCACACAAAGATCCCTCACACAACCTCCATGGCAGGCAAGTACCTCAACCTACTTCTGTTCACCCAAACCAGCCCAATTTTTAACTTGGTGTAGGGAAAACACACCCTGGGCTTTCATCTGATACACATGGGACTGGCTTAGAAGGACAAAACACCCAGGCCAAGTTGTCAGCAAGAAAATCAAGAAACACCCCTCCAGTAGCTGAGTCCCAGTGCCCAACGCCTGGTGACAAGCTGCAGGTGGGCCAGGAGCACCCAGCTTCCCCTGCACTGGGCTACCAAAACTCACAGTCCCCAAGAAACACCCACCTGATGAGTTCCTCCCAACCATACCTTCCACCCCAAGGCTCTGGTGGTTGTCCTTTTGCCCTTTGTGACAACACAGGAATTTGGGGAGTTTGGAGTTGGGGCCGTTCAGCCTGGAGAAGAGAAAGCTCCTGGGAGACCTTAAAGCAGCTTTCCAGTACCTGAAGGGGGCTACAAGAAAGCTGAGGAGGGACATCTGGTAAGGGCTTGTGACAGAATGAGGGAAAGGATTGAAGCTGGAAGAGGGGAGGTTTAGACTGGGGATTAGTTCCAGTGAGGGCGGTGGGACACTGGAACAGGTTGTCCAGGGAGGCTGTAGACGCCCCCCTCCCTGGCAGGTGTTCAAGGCCAGGCAGGATGAGTCCTTAAAGCAACCTATTCTAGTGGAAAGGTGCCCCTGCCCATGGCAAGGAGTAGACCTCACCATTGTTTTCATTTCTCAGCCTATCATCTAGTTCTTCTCATCAAAACATGCTAGCTAGGCTCAAACTAGCACAGTACTGGATGATCTTTAAGGTCCTTTTCAACCTAAACCATTCTGTGAATTAACCATCCCAGCAGGCAGAGATAGGAGTTTCCTAAAATACTGGTGCCTGTCACAGGTCACATCCCAAACCCACGGCGCAAGAGGGTGTGTGCCAAGCTGTGCACACCCCAGGTGACTAACCACACATGCTGTGTGCTGCTGCCTTCTTCCACGGTGGGGCTTCTTTCCAAACCAACACTCGGGGGATATCCAGAGAGCCACCAAGAGCCCTTCAGCATCCCAGGTCCCTCTGTCTTTTGTGGGCATGGCACGATGGGAACAATCCCAAACCCTGCTGAGCAGTGTTCAGGTCACAAACCACCCAGCAGGGACCTGCCCTGCACAGGTCTCCTTCCCTTTGTCTTTGTTTGCTTTCCAAACAGACTCACACACGCACAGTTCCAAGACCTTCCTGGGCACTGACGTCTTCTAGCACCGATCTTGTGATCCGTGACCCCGCTGCCATGCTGCCACCCGCGGGAACTGGCCCCAAATGCAGTGGGAAGGTTTGCCGAGGGCTTTGTCTCATGCCTTCCCCTCCTCCTGACGCTGATGTTCCTACAGACGATGCTTCCCCAAAACGATGACCACTCTTCCCGCTTTTGCAAAGGCCACCCCGATGCCTGCGAGGGCTGACAGGATGCCCTAAGACAGTGGCACCAACAGGTGACTCCCATGGCACTGCAGCTCTCTAAACCCTCCAGCCCCAACTCACACACATCCTGTTTCGGGAACATTTTCTAGGGATGGTTTCACCTTCCTGAGCTGGAGCTGAGCTCTGTCCCTTGGCTCCCATGGGCCATGCTCAGAGGTCCCCCTGGATCCCTATGCCAGGTCCGAGTCCTAGTGCCGGGGGTCCAGACACGTGTGAGCACTGCAGGACTAAACCGAACCTGGTTCTGTGCCCCATCCAGGGTCCAAATCTAACCCGGTCCCGTCCCTATCCAGGGTCCAAATCTAACCGGGTCCTGTCCCCATCCCCGCTCCGAGTCCAGCGAGGGCTGAGCCTGACCGCTCCTGCCTCCTGTTGTCCTGGGTCTAAGCCTAACCCCGTCCCGTCCTCTGCCCTGGGACGGCGGCGCCCAGCCCGACTCAGTTCCGGTTCCAGCCCCCTCCAAGTCCCGTTCCCCGTACTACGGGCGGACTCCAGCCTGACCCACTCTCTACTCCAGTCTCTTCCCTGTCCCGTCCCTGGTCATTGTTCCGGTCCCCCACACGGCAGGGCCGAGCCCCTCCGAATCCCGCTCGCGGCCATTGTCCCGATCCCTGTACTAAGCGACCAAGCCCAGCCCGCCCCGGTCTCTGCTCCGAACCTCTCCCAGACCCGTTGCCGGTCACCCTCCCGCTCCTTGCCGGCCCCCTCCTGGGTCAGAGAGGGCCCACGTACCTTCTGGGACCGACGGCGGCTCCCGTCTGCACGGTGCGGCCCGAGCCGCTCCCCGCCAGCTCTGCCCTGCCCTCCCGGGGCGGTGCTTGCAGGACCTGGCCTCAGCTGGGGGACGGCCCCGGGGCAGCACAAGAGGACGGCGGGTCGGGCGGAGAGTAGAATGATGCACGGAGTGGGAGGCAGGCAGAAGCGGAGCTCACAGGCTCCGCTCTCTTCTTATCCATCTCAAACACTTCCACCTGCTTACTTCTCCATCTCTTGCCCTGCTGTGGGCAATTACAGCTCACAAATCACCCTGCAGTCCCCACCTGGGAGCAAGCAGAGACGAATTTGCTCTCCTGGAAGCCCTTATCACATTAGCCCAGCCAGGGTGATCCTGACCTGTACTGAACACCGTCTCTATCCTGTCATTTCTGCTGGCATCCTCTAAAAGTTCTCGGAAAGCCCTGAGGGAACTGCAGGGGGTGATCTCGGTTGTCCTTCTCCAGAAGGTCTGTCTTTCCAGCAACAAGAGCTGGACCACAAAAGGACTGTGCTGAGGTCGCAATCAGGCAAAATCGGTTCCTTTTCCCAGGCAAGTCGTGCACACGGGAGTGAAGGGCCAGGTTCCAGCCCACTTTCTTCCCTTGCACCCCATAGCCTGCTCCTGGAGCACCTCCAGCCTGCAATTCCAACAATCCATCGTGCAACATCTAAAGCTTCCCCAGCGTACACCAGGCATGGACCATGGCTGGGGCTTCAGAGGATCCAGGCTACAAGGACAATTAGAGGACTGGAGCACTGCCTGATGAGGAGAGGCTGAATGACCAGGAGCTTTTCAGTCTGGAGAAGAGAAGACTGAGAAGGGATTTAATAAATGTTTATTTTATTAAACAAATTAAACCCACCTGAGGGCTGGGTGTCAGGAGGGAGGGAACAGGTTCTTCTCACTTGCTCCCTGTGATAGGACAAGGGGCAATGGATGTAAGCTGCAGCACAGGAGGTTTCACTTCAACACGAGGGGGAACTTCTTTACTGTAAGGGTCCAAGAGCACTGGAGCAGGCTCCCCAGAGAGGTTGTGGAGTCTCCTTCTCCCAGACTTTCAAGGCCTGTCTGGACGTGTTCCTGTGTGACTTGAGCTAGATTGTATGGTGCTGCTCTGGCAAGGGTGTTAGACTTGATGCTCTCTTTGGGTCCCTTCTGACCGCTGATATCCTGGGTGTGACCCTGTGTGTCCCTCCACTCCAAGCAGGGTCCACACAATGCCCTCCAGCCCCCATTTCCAGTCCAAAACCCAGCTCAAGAGTGATCTGTGCTATGAGACCAGCTCATCCCAACAAACAGAACTGTTCCTTGAGCAAGCAGCTTCCTGCACTGGTTGCAAAGCTGCCTTTTGAGGAACCACAGCCATCTTGGGTTACTCTCATGAGGGCAAAGCCAACTTCCTCAGAAGCTTGCAAAGAGTCTGGGAAGCATTTCGGTAAGGATGCTGGTCTCTATAAACACTCCCAGTTTTAACCAGTGGCTCACTGGGAAGAGCTATTCCGGGTGCAACCCACAAGCAGGCTGCTGGCTGCCTTCACCTCATCGCCAGACGGTCTCGTGGTTTCCCTGCTGCACCCCAGGGACTGACTTGCTGTCCTCTTTGCTAGGACATTGCTAATGAACAATTAACTCCCACAGCTTTCTGCACAGGGTCATGGGCTGCTCTGGGCTGTGGCATCAGGCAATGGCAGCACATTTCTGTGTAGATCTATGATGGGGCTAAAGCACAGAATCCCAGCCTGGTGGGGGTTGGAAAGGAACCTCTGGAGATCATCCAAGTTCAAAACCCTCCTGGCTGCTCACTATGGGGAGGTTGGACAAGGTGACCTTTAAAGGTCCCTTTATACACAAAACATTCTATGAGGTTAGAATGAACCTCTGGAGATCATCCAGTCCAACACCCCTGCTAAAGCAGGGGCACCCACAGCAGCTTGCCCAGGATAACAATGACCAGCTGGGATTGGAATCTCTCCAGAGAAAGAGACTCCACAACCTCTCTGGATAGCCTGCTCCAGGCCTCCAGCACCCGCACACCAAAGAAGTTTCCCCTCATGTTGAGGCACAACTTCCTGTGTGCCAGTTTGTACCCACTGCGCCCTGTTCCACCATAGGGCGTCCCAAGTGATGCACATGCAGTAACTCACACCGAGTTGGGAGCATGCTCCCAAAGTGGTACTCAGAGACTGGGCATCAGCAGACCCCATTGCAATTAATGCCATGTCCAGTGTCACCTCTCCCAGCAGCAGCTGGGACACATTCTTCCAGCTTAAGCCATAGTACCAAACACCACCAAGGACTCCAAGTCTATCAGAGATTGCACCCAGAATGTTTTTTTTTTTCCCCAACCACCAGTGAAAAAGCAGCATTGCTGCACTTCCTGGACCAGCCACTGCAGTTTTTCCTGTCCATTTAGCCCTGGAAGTCCTTGGAAAGGCAAAAAACACCCTACTCCAAATCCAACCTGTCACATCTCCTCGTGTGAATCAGGACATCGTGGCCCTGCCTTGGGGGCACCGTGTGGAAACTCCCTCCCCCCATTTCCCTGCATCTCTCCTGGCCAGCACCATCCTGCACATGGAGCTGGTGGTGTTTTCCACTGACTCACCTCCCTCAGCTCCTCCTCCCAGTACACAGCAGCCCTGCCCCACTCCCAACACTCTCACCAAAAGCCATTGTCAAGAGCTGTGCTATGAAAAATGGAGAGAATTAATATATCTAATATTTCCTTGGATGGATTATTCTGCTTTTTCACACTCAGCTACCTGGCTCAGACAAAGCCCCTCCCTTCCCTGCTCCTTCCCTCCCCCCACAGCACCTTTTCTGAATCAAACACAATCCTGGTGTCTCTAGCAGCTCTGGCAGTGAGCAGCTAGAGCAGGGAATTATTTTCTCTGCAGGTTACCTGTGAGAAAACAGGAGGGAAATGCACTTTACACAGTGATTGTCACTGATCCTGCACAGGGAGAGCCCAGCCCAAGGTCACCCACCCTGCTGAGGGACCCTGGGGACTGCCAACACAGAGGGAACATTCATGAAGTGGCTCCAAAGCTGGATATTGGCCAGAAATGGACTCTTCCAGGGCAGGAAGGCTGGGTGAGACTGATTAGCTGCAGCTTGCTGCACACTTGGGCCACGTCACTTCCCAGTTGTCCCACAGAATCCCAGCATCATGGAGGTTGGAAGGGACCTTTGTAGATCATCCAGTCCAAACCCCTTGCTAAAGCAGGGTCACCTACAGCAGATTGCTCAGGATCACAACATCCAGGTGATTTTGTAATGACTCTGGAGAAGGAGACTCCACAACCTCTCTGGGCAGCTTGCTCCGGGCCTCCAGCACCCTCACACCAAACAAGTTTCTCCTCCTGTTCAGATGGAACCTCATGGGTTCTAGTTTGTGCCTATTGCCCCTTATCCTATATGTGGGCACTGCTGAAAAGAGTCTGACCCCAACCTCTTGCTCCCCACTCTGTAGATATTGATATGCACTGAGAAGATCCCCTCTCAGGCTTCTCCTCTCCAGGCTAAAAAGCCCCAAGTCCCTCAGGCTTTATTCATAAGAGAGATGTTCTAGTCCCCTCATCATCTTCACATTTTCCTTTTGAAGCAGATTTCATTCTCTTTTGCTCTCACCATGCTGACTCAGGCTGCTTTGCCCATCCTGGACCACCAAGGTGCTCAGAGGGCTACAGCAGCTCTGCTATGAAGACAGGCTATGAGAGTTGGGGCTCTGCAGCCTGGAGAAGAGAAGGCTTCAAGGAGACCTCATAGTGGTCTTCCAATAGTTGAAGGGGGCTACAGGAGGGCTGGGGAGGGCTATTGGCAAGGACTTGTAATGACAGGATGAGGAGGAATGGGTTTGAACTGGCAGAGGGGAGATTTAGACTGGATGTTAGGAAAGGGTTCTTTGCAGTGAGGGTGGTGAGACACTGGCACGGGTTGCCCAGGGAGGTTGTGGCTGCTCCCTCCCTGGAGGTGTTCAAGGCCAGGTTGTATGAGACCTTGAGCAACCTGTTCAAGTGGGAGGTGTCCCTGCCTATGGAAAGGGGTTGGAACTGGATGAGCTTTGAAGTCCCTTCCAACCTAAACCATTCTATGATTCTATGCTGGCTGACTGGTTTGCCCATTCTTGCTAGCTGCTGATGCACCTGGCTTCCCTGTGCTCTGCACTCTGCTGCAGGCCAATGCATTTGCATCCCTTTCTCAGCCTCATTTGCCTTCCTAGCTAAAGCAGCTACCCTGGCCTGGGTATTTATCTATGGGCAGTTCCAATCCTGCCCTTGCAGGCACTCCGCACCTGCTCCAGTCAGGGCTGGTACCTCTCCGGGCTGTTTATCCAGCCAAGTATGTTGTACAGGAACAGCAAGGAGGAAACTGGAGCCTCCCTAGGAGCAATCAGCAGACAACAAAAGGGCCTTTCAGGTGGACATTTGATGCTAGAGATGCCAGGGGTTCATGCTACTCCGTTTCAGTGGCAGAAGTTGCTCACTGGCTGGTTTTGCCTGCTTTTATTTTCCCCTGCTCAAAGAAAAGTGCTCCACAGGAAGGTTAAAATCACCACTGTAAGTGTGGCCGCAGCCAAAAATTCTTCCAACCCTTCCCAAGAGTGAGGCAGAACCACTGCTCCGGATGACATTTCACTTGCAGGTAACTGCAACCAGATGACTTGTCCTGGAGGAAGATAAACTCAGTCATTTGAGTCATAGAATCATAGAATATCATAGAATCAACCAGGTTGGAAGAGACCGCCAAGATCATCCAGTCCAACCTATCACCCAGCCCTGTCCAATCAACTAGACCATGGCATTAAATGCCTCATCCAGTCTTTTTCTGAACACCTCCAGGGATGTGACTCCACCACCTCCCTGGGCAGCCCATTCCAATGCCAATCACTCTCTCTGTGAAGAACTTCCTCCTAACATCCAGCCTATACCTGCCCTGGCACAACTTGAGATTGTGTCCCCTTGTTCTATTGCTGGTTGCCTGGGAGAAGAGACCAACCCCCACCTGGCTACAACCTCCCTTCAGGTAGTTGTAGTCAGAGCATGAGAGTCAGCAGACTGCAGATCTACTAATGCAGAAAGGGATTTTTTACAGTAAATTAACACCAGAAGTAGTGTTAATTAATCTGTGGCTGGGAAAGATGCTCAGGATTCATCTCCTGGTCCTGCATCCCTAAGCTGCTCCTTCTCTTGGCAGTGCAGCCTTTCAGGAGCATGAGGTTTTGATTTTTCTATCCCTAGGCTTGGAGAAAATATTGTCCTGCGTATTTGCACCCCTGCATCAGAAGGAGCTTACAGCAGGGAAGATGCCATGCACACGGCCACCAAAGCTGCACCAGCAGCAGCACAGAACATCTCCAGGAATGGAGACTCCACTGCCTCCCTGTGCCAGTACCTGACTACTCTTGCAGCAACAAAATTGTTTCTAATATCCAACCCAAACCTGCCCTGGTGCTACTTGAGGCCATTTCCTCTAGTCTTATCACTTGTTCCATTGTAGAAGACACCAAGCCCCACCTGTCTCCAACCTACTTTCAGGGAGCTGTAGAGAGCCAGAAGGTCTCCCCTCAACTTCCTTTTCTCCATGCTGAACATCCCCAGGTCCCTCAGCTGCTTCTCCCCAGCGCTGTTCTCCAGACCGTTTGCCAGCTTTGTTTCTCTTCTCTGGACACACTCCAGCCCCTCACTGTCCTTCTTGGAGTGAGTGCTCCAAAAACTGAACCCAGTACTCAAGGTGTGGCCTCACCAGTGCTTAGTACAGGGTGACAACCACTTTCCTGGTCCTGCTGATCCAAGTCAGGATGCTGGTGGCCTTAGAAGCTTTTGTGTGCTGGGTTGTGCCATCAGGAAGTGAATTACTTGATCAGGATGAGAGAGAGCTTGGGAATCCAAGATCCAGGGCTTGAACATAACAGGACTGTAAGAGAAGAGCTGTGGTGGTGTCTTGGGAGCTGAACAGAGGTTTAATGAAGCTTTGCAGAGTAAGGAGCAGATGGTGAGTGATAATAGGAAAACACCAGGAAACAACTCACCAGTGATGCAAAAGCTCCAAGGAAACCTTATTACCTGGATAAGGGGCCTGGCTGTAGCTCCAATGTCCCAGCCAGATGGAGTGGGGGAATTCCAGGCTGTGGTGCTCATGGCTGCATCAGGTTGGGGCATGAGGAAGATGAGGACTGGGGGTGGAAACTGCTGCAGGGACAACACAGAGCAGGATGTCCTCAGGGCTACATGGGATGCTAGTGGTGAGGGATGATCTTGGGCGCTGCTGGTCTTTGGGACTGTGCAGGCAAGGACTCTGGAAGGCATTTCCAACACTGTCTTCATAAGACACAAAGCAGCACGAGATGAAGACACCCTCGAGGAAAACAGTGAAAAATGGGTGAATAAATGACAGGGAGGCTTCACATTTTCTTAAGCAATATGTCAGCAGCCTTGGTGGTGGTCCTGGACACCAATGTTAGGGGTTTTGCCACCATTTGTGGTCCACATCACCCACAGCCTGTGTCTGGCCATGTCCTAAACCCCACCAGCCATCCTGATGATTTATCCAAGCTATGTAGTGCATGCAAATTCTGCTCTTAAATGCCAAAAATCCAACCTGGGAAGATGAGGTCAGCTGGCTGAAGTGATAGGTGAGTCAGTGCCAGAGCAGGAAACCTCCCCAAGAGTTAGCTCAGCTTCCTTCTGCAACCACTCTAACCAGCTTCAGACCTACAGGTAATTAATGCCTGGCCACAACAGGTAAATGTGAGTTTGGTTATAACATCATCCAAAACATCTGGGACACTAGTAAAGGAGCAAAGCAGTCCCAGCATGGAGCTGTGATGTTTTCCTCTCTGAGTCTAAAGTCCTCTCTGGGGAGTCACACTTGTGACTCCATCTGCATGACCAAAATTATTGGTGTGAAGGGCACAAACACCACCAGTCAGACCCAACATAAATATCTAACCACCACCACCTGACAGGCTGCTCTCTGGAGCTCTAAGGCATGGAGGAGACTTTTCAGCGGAGATTTTTGATGACTTTGGGCATCCGATGTCAACTGGCCACTGGATCATGTTGCCCAGAGAGGTGGGAGCTGCCCCATCCCTGCAACCACTCCAGGCCAGGTTGCTTGGGGGGGTCTAAGCAGCCTGATCTAGTTGCAGATGTCCTTGCTGACTGCCAGAGGGTGATGGGAGTGGCGTGGACTGGGTGGCCTTGAAAGGTACTCACTGTGAGGGTGACAGAGCACTGGAACCAGCTGCCCAGGGAGGTTGTGGAGTCGCCCTCTCTGAAGATATTCGAGAACCATCTGCATATGTTCCAGTATGATCTGCTCTAGGTGATCCTGTTCTGGCAGGGAGGCTGGACCAGATGATCCTTCGAGGTCCCTTCCAGCCCCTGACATTCTATGATTCCCACGCAAGTAATTCTATGAGCCTATGAAGCAAGTCGTGGTGGGCACAAGGGTCACTCACCAAGGTGGCTGGGGCGTCCCCTGCGTTCCTCGAAGAGCCCTACGGTGCTGCAGCTCAAGGACTCACCACACGATGTCAGCAGCGCTGCACGCTGCAGCGGGAGGAGGAAGCCCTGCAAGGGGGATGCAAGCATCCATACTGCGGGGGCCGGGACGGAAGGGGCCGGGACATGGTCCTGCAGCCCTGACCTACTTGCCCTCCCCTGTCAGGCACGTGCAGGTCCCGGTGGGGATGAAGTCAACAAAGAGCCACCCCTCAGCCCAGGACATCACTCAGGGACTTCAGGGAATAAGCCCACTCCACTCACCCTGCCGGCAACCAGCTCTGGTGCAGACGACCTCACTCAGTTGCCCCACTTAGACTAGGTGACCTTTAAAGGTCCCCTCCAACCCATTCTGTGATTCTGTGATCTTTTTAGCAGGCCCTGTTGTGACAGAACAAGGGCTGGGAGTTTAAAAGAAGAGAAAGACTCAGACTGGAGGGAAGAAAGACATTTTAACGTAGTGAGGACTGCAACGATCTTGCTCAGTTTGCCAGGAGAGGTGGGAGATGCCCCATCTCTGGAACCATTCTAGGTCTGTCTCTTTGGGTTGGAAGGTGTCCCTGCCTATGGCATGGAGGGTTGGAACTAGGTGACCTTTAAGGTCCCTTCCGACCCACTCCAGGACTCCTATGATTTTTTTCCTTATCAGAAACATCCTCCTGAATTCAGCTGCAGAGCAGGTAAAGGCAGCCTGGAACAGGACGAGTACGAGCAAAACCCAAGAACCAAGTGACCAGAAGCGAGGTGGCTGTGCAGCTCTGTCACCTTGACTGATAACTGAGTATCAATGGGAATTAAACATTGCATTAAAGCCTCCTTATCGAGGTGGCAGAGATAAGCTGGGCCTGGGTTGTGCCAGGGTTGGCCATGCTTGGAGCAGTTCCCAGACAGCATTGTGCACTGTAAGTGAAGGGCAAAGCCAAAAGTATGAGAGGTGTCAGGTGCTCAGGGTGGGAGTGTGGCAGAGGTACACTGGACCTGTGTTGTGGGGACTATGCTGGGTGTCCCGGGCCATCACCTAGCACTGGGAAGAATCACAGATTGGTTTGGTTGGGAAGAAACCGTCTAAGTTCATTTAGTCCAACCCTCTGCAGTCAGTGGGGGCATCTCATTGCAGGGAAGATGCCCCAAGGGCCCTGCCAGCCTGGAGGAGGCTCAGGGGAGACCTTACTGCTCTCTACAGCTACCTGAAGGGAGGTTGCAGCCAGGTGGTGTTGGTCTCTTCTCACAGGCACCGAGGGACAGAACAAGAGGACACAACCTCAAGCTGTGTCAGGGCAGGTTTAGGTTTAGGATGTTAGGAAGAAGTTCTTCATGGAAAGAGAGATTGGCATTGGAATGGGCTACCTGGGGAGGCAGTGGAGTCACCATATCTGGAGGTGTTTAAAAGGAGGCTGGATGAGGCACTTAGTGCCATGGTTTAGTTAATTGGAAAGGTTAGGTGAGGGGTTTCAAAGACACATGGAAGTGGTGCTGAGGGATGTGGTTTAGTGGCAGTGGCTTAACAGCAGTGGTGGAATTGCGATCTCTGGATGAGTGGTTGGACTTGATGAGCTCAGAGATCTGGTCCAACCTCAACAGTTCCATGCCTCTGTGGTTCCATCTCTAATTCCATCATAGTAAAGAACGTAAATTCTTTACTCTGAGAGTGGGGAACATTGGAATAGGTCTCCCAAAGAGATGGTGGAGAACCCTGGGGACATTTGAGATCAGGCTTTAAGCCTCTGAGCAACCTGACCTAGCTGGGGATGTCCCTGCTATGATTCTACCATTCAGGTGCCCAAAGTGCCACCAGTAACCAACCTCAGCCCACGCTCTCTGCCTTGACAAGCAAATCAAACCACGTGGAGCTCATCCATACTTTAAAATAAGCTTTATTTAGATATTTTATAATTTTATATTTGCATCCATGCCTTCAAAGATTCTTCCCCCCACACTTCACCGGGGGGTGGGGGAGACAAGAGAAAAAAAGTTAAATCTACTGTTACCCATAATTCAGACACTATTTAAACTTAAATAAATCATCCTCTTAGTAAGTTTTTTCCTGTTTTTTTTTTTGTAAAATAATTATTTGCTAATTTACAAACAACCCCCAAAAAACAAAACAAAACAAAACAAAGAGCTGAAATGCAAAAGGAAACTACTTGGTAAGAGGGAGATTTGCTCATCTGATCTGGGTGAGTTCTGCTTTAAATTATTTAAAAAAACCCAAACACAAAGAGAACAACAACAACAAAAAGAAAAACCAACCCCTGCAGAGAGAAAACGCAGCCACAGGGCAAACCCTACCCAAGGGTGTGGGGTGTCCCTCTAACTCACACCACATCCCCCCCCCTCCACTTTTGTGGCTTCTCTGCACCATCATCCCCTTAGGGTAGGAAGTCCACAGGGTGAGGGTATCTTAATTGGGTGATTTAAGACAAAAATCAAGAACACCAAAAAAACCCCACAACTTCTTTTTTTGTTTTTTTCCCCCTTTCAAGAAAAAAATAATGCTACTATTATAAGCATCCTTAAATAAATCTTAATACATTTTTTCTTTTCCTTTGTTTGTTTGTATTTTTAAGAGCTTAAAATTATATGGTAAGCATTAAAGCATAAGGTACTTATCTTGGCATAAGCAGAGCGTGCGGCAGCAGAGAGGAGAAGCACACCCCAGGCCCTGGGTTGCAGTTTATGTTTGTTTTTGGGGGGGAGGGGCATTCCCAAGGGATTTCGGGAAGCACAAGCTCAACTTGCACTTAAAAATCACTCCCCCTCCTCACCCCAGTGCCATGAAACACCTCCCACCACCACCACCGCTTCCACAGTGTGTGTGCGGGGAGGGCTTCATACCAATTGCCTCAAGCCCTCCCCACAGCAAGAAAACCTCAGGATGGGAGTGGGATGGAGCAACCTCTTGGGGATATCTTGGGATATCTTCTTTCCCCTCCTCCTTTCTCCCAGCTCATGCTGGATCCTCCAAATTTTACTTGAATTGAAGAGTGAGGACCATCGAGGTGGGGAAAAGCAGTGGGTGAAGCTCCACACCCAACCTTCCCCCGCACCCTGAAGCTTCCCTCCCCCCACATCTGATTTCCCAGCATGGATTAAATTTGTGTTTCCCAAGGCGTTTTAAGTGCTCCTGGGACAGCCACAGATGAGGGCCACCAAGGAGCTCAACGGCTCTGTTCTCCTCCCACCTAAGCCCCAGCAGCAGCTTCCCAGGATTGTTACAGTACAAACACACCCATTTCTTTTTTTTTTTCCACCTTTTCTTTTCCTCCTCTTCCCCACCCCCCCTCCCAACCAACCAATGTGGAAAAATAGAAAAATACCAAAAAAAAAAGATTGTATGCAATAATTTAAGTTTTAGAATAGCTCCTCTGGGTTTGTGCAAATAAATTAAAACAACTGGAAAGAAAAAAAAATAAAAAGAAAATAAAATAAAGAAATGAAAACAGGAAAACATTTTTCCAGACCGGCCAACATCACAAGCAGCCCTTGGGCACCTCCATGGGGTTCAGCCAGGAAGACATCACAGCAAAGGAGATTTTTTTTCTTTCCTTGTTTTTTCTTGGGTTTTTTTTCCTCTTTTTTTCTCCCCATGTATGCGTGTGGCCCTCGGCTGGGCAGGTCCTTGGGTCCCCCGAGCGAGGACATCCCGCGGGGCTGGGCTCTGGCAAACGAGAGGGTTTGGGGACAAGAGGACATCACAAGCACAAAGTGCACAACGATTCTGGTATTTACAGAGACACAGCAGTCCTTCAAGTTTCACGTTTTGTCAAAAAAAAAGAAATAAAACCAACCAAAAATAAGAAAACAAGACCCCCACCCCAAACCCCAACAACCAACCCCGACATGATGAAGCAAAGCGGCAACGAAGGAGTTAAGTGTTTGGAGGTGAGGGGGAAATAAATCACCAAACAAAAAAAAATGGAGGGGGCAAAAAAACCTGAAGCGACAACACTGCATCGTTCCCAAGACAACAGGTAACACGTCCACAGGTGGGGTGGGCTGGGGGGGTGGTATGTACAGCAGTGGCATCACCAGCAGGGGTCACCAGTCCGCATCCTCCTCGATGTAGTAGTCCGGGGCTGTACCGTCGAAGAGGCCAGGGTCGAGGGATTTGCGCTGCTTGCCGCGGGCGAACACCCTGGAGATGGAGCCAAAGCCCATCTTCTCTTTCTTCTTTTTCCGTTTTTGGTCCTCCAGGTCTTCTAGAGACTGTTTTTTTTTTGGGAGGAGGCAGGAAAATCACAGAATGTCAGGGGCTGGAAGGGACCTCAAAAGATCACCCAGTCCAAGCCAGAGCAGGATCACCTGTACCAAATCAGACAGGATCCAGGCAGGTTGTGTATATCTCCAGAGAGGGAGACTCCACAGCCCCCCTGGGCAGCCTGTTCCAGGGCTCTGTCACCCTCACAGGGAAAAAAATTTCCTCCTCATGTTTAAATGAAACTTCCTATGCCTCAGCTTCCACTCATTGGTAGAATCATAGAATGAGTCAGGGTTGGAAGGGCCACAAGGACCACCAGGTTGGAAGGGACCTTGCTGGTCCACAGTTCCAACCCGCCTGCCATGGGCAGAGACACCCTACCCTAGAGCAGGCTGGCCAGAGCCCCATCCAGCCTGGCCTTAAACACCTCCAGGGATGGGACCTCAACCAACTCCCTGGGCAAGCCATTCCAGGGTCTCATCACTCTCATGCCGAAGAACTTCCTCCTCATGTCCAGCCTGACTCTCCCCACCTCCAGCTTTGCTCCATTCCCCCCAGTCCTGTCACTCCCTGAGAGCCTAAAAAGTCCCTCCCCAGCTTTTTTGTAGCCCACTTCAGATCCTGGAAGGCCACAAGAAGGTCACCTGGGAGCCTCCTCTTCTCCACACTGCACAGCCCCAACAGCTGTCCTCACAGCAGAGCTGCTGCAGCCCTCTGAGCATCCTCCTGGCCCTGCTCTGGACACCCTCCAGCATCTCCACATCCCTCCTGTAATAGGTGCTCCAGAACTGGATGCAACACTGTGGGTGGGGTCTCAGCAGAGCACAGCTGAGGGGGAGAATCACCTCCCTGGCCCTGCTGGCCACACTTCTGCTGCTGCAGCCCAGGATCTGGTTGGCTTTCTGGGCTGCAAGTGCACACTGCTGGCTCCTGTTGAGTTTCTTGTCCAGCAGCACCCCCAAGTCCCTCTCCTCAGGGCTGCTCTCCAGTCACTCACTGCCCAACCTGGATTTGTGCTTGGCATTGCCTTGACCCAGATGCAGGACCTTGCACTTGGTCTTGCTGAACCTCATGAGGTTGGCTTGTGCCCAGCTCTGCAGCCCTGTCCAGGTCCCTCTGGATGGATCCCTGCCCTCTAGCCTGTCTGCCGCACAACACAGCTTGGTGTGGTCAGCAGACTTGCTGAGGGTGCTCTCAATGCCATTGTTCATGTCACTGGGCATCACCCAGCAGAGCCTGCAACTAGAACAGGTTGCTCAGAGACTCAATCAACTTGATCTGGAATGGTTCCAGGGATGAGGCATCTCCCACCTCTCTGGGCAACCTAGGCCAGGGTCTCACCACCTTGAATGTAAAAAATTCTTCCTTCCACCTAGTCTAGGTCTCTTTAAGTTCCAAACCATCACCCTTTGTCCTCTCAGTGATATTGGGCCCCCTCTCCAGATTTATGGGACTGTGACTTCTTAATTCAACCAGTGCAGCATTTCAGCTCCAGAAGGTGGTGGATGCCCTATCCCTGCTCCAGTTGCAGATGTTCCTGCTCACTGCAAGGGGGTTGCGACTGGATGACCTCTAAAGGTCCTTAAAACCCAAGGCAGTCTGTGATTCTATGAATGTAAGGTCAGGTCTGTCCAAGGCTTCCAAAAACACCTCAACATCTTAGGGTCAAATGCAGAACAACTTGTTCTAGACTGTGCCTGAGAAATGTCAAGAGCACAGCAACCACCTGCAGCATTAGCTTGATTCTGAGGCAAACCATGGAAACCTGAGACATCTCAGACTTACAATCTGGGACGGCTTCTGATCTGTTCACCCAAAACAGTGCCTCTGAGGCCCTTCCCCAAAGTGCTTCCTAGCATGAGACAAGGATTTAAACAGGGCTTTGTGTCCTACCTGTACAATTGGGTTGTGCAAGTTCTTCTGTACTGGTCCAGGACTGTCCCCCTGTGGCAGAAAGAGATGAAGCCAATTCAATCAGCCCCAACACAGCCCAAGACCCCCACCAAAAAGCAGCTTGTTCTGGCAGCCACATCACTGTGGAGCTGAGATGAATTGCAGAATGGCTCAGGCTGGAAGAGACCTTGGAGACCATCCAAACCAACTGCTCTGCCACAGGCAAGGACATCTCTAGACCAGGTTACTCCAGGCCCCATTCAACCTGGCCTTGAACATCTCCAGGGAGGAGGCATCCACAACCTCCCTGGACAAGCCATTCCAGAGTCTTGCCATCCTTGTAGTGAAGAAATTCTTCCTAAAAGCCAATCTAAACCTCTGCTCCCTCAATTTAAATCTGCTGCCCCTTGTCCTATCAGTGGATACTTGTAAAAAGTCCCTCTGCAGCCATTCTGGAGTCACAGAAACAACCAGGTTGGAAGAGACCTCTAAGCTCATCCAATCCAATCTAGCACCCAGGCCTAGCCAACCAACCAGACCACGGCACTAAGTGCCCCAGCCAGGCTTTTCTTGAACACCTCCAGGGATGGTGACTCCACCACCTCCCTGGGCAGCCCATTCCAATGCCAATCACTCTCTCTGCCAACAACTTCCACCTAACACCCAGACTAGACCTCCCCTAGCACAGGTTGAGACTGTGTCCCCTTGTTCTGTTGCTGGGTGCCTGGCAGCAGAGCCCAACCCCACCTGGCTACAGCCTCCCTTCAGGTAGCTGCAGACAGCAATGAGGTCTGCCCTGAGCCTCCTCTTCTGCAGGCTGCACACCCCCAGCTCCCTCAGCCTCTCCTCACAGGGCTGTGCTCCAGGCCCCTCCCCAGCCTTGCTGCCCTTCTCTGGACACCTTCCAGCACCTCAACATCTTTTTTAAATGGAGGGGCCCAGAACTGGACACAGCACTCAAGGTGTGGCCTGAGCAGTGCTGAGCATAGGGGCAGAAGAACCTCCCTTGTCCTGCTGCCCACACTGCTCCTGAGCCAGCCCAGGATGCCATTGGCTCTGCTGCCCACCTGGGCACACTGCTGGCTCATCTTCAGCTCCTCTCTACTAGCACCCTCAGGTCTCTTTCTGCCTGGCTGCTCTCAGCCAGTCTGTCCCCAGCCTGTAGCGCTGCTTGGGGTTGCTCTGGCCAAAGTGTAGAACCCTGCACTTGGCCTTGTTCAATCGCATCCCCATTGGCCTCTGCCCACCCATCCAGCCTGGCCAGGTCACTCCAAAGGGCTCTCCTACCCTCCAACAGATCCATAGCTGCTCCTAGCTTGGTGTCATCTGCAAATTTACTGATGCTGGACTCAATCCCCTTGTCTAGATCATCGACAAAGAAACTGAACAGGATCGGGCCCACCACAGATCCCTTCAGGTACAGGAAGTCAGCTCTAAGATCCCTGGGAGTCTTCTCCAGGCTGAAGACTCCCAGCTCCCTCAGCCTGTCCTCACAGCAGAGGTGATCCAGCCCTTGGATAACCTTTATGGCCCTCCTCTGGACTTGTTCCAACAGATCTATGTCCCTGTTACGGTGAGGGGACACCAGAAAGCCCACCAGGAACACAGCTCTCCGGGTCAGCAAACCTCCAACCCATATCCCACCCCGAGCCAAGCATCGTTTGGGAAAGTGGAGGACCTGCAATGTACAGAAGCTGTCTTTCCAGCAAGACCTGCCCCACCAGTGGGGAAGCAAGATCTGCCCCCCATCACTTGGTGCCTTACATTGCAGAGGGAGTGCGTTCGATGCCGGGGGGAGTTGATGTCACTTGGTGTGGACGATCGATCACCCTCGGCCGCAGAGGCATCGGAGATGATGGAAGGCTGCCGGGAATGACAGGGACTCACTCTGACAGCTGGAAGGCAAAGAGGGGACATCAAGGAGTTAATCTCATGCCAGCAAACCTGACTCCACACAAAGTGTCTGCTGAGCTTCCAAGGAAGCCTATTTTGGGGTCTTTTTTCCCTATTTTTTTTTTTTTTGGCCTCTGGAGGAAATCTCTTCTCCCAAGGAATGAGTGATAGGGAAAGGGAAAATGACCTCAAGTTGCAACACGGGAGGTTTAGGTTGGACACGAGGAACAATTTCTTCCCCAAAAGGGTTATCAAGGCCTAGCCCAGGGCAGCAGTAGAGTCCCCATCCCCAGAGGGGTTTCAAAGCCATGGGAGATGCAGTGATGAGGGCCACAGTGTAGTGGTGACCTGGCAGTGCTGGGCTAAGGGTTGGACTCGGAGACCTCAAAGGTCTCTTCCACTTCAAACCACTCCTATGATTCCATGAATCAAGCAGCCGCCTATGACAGGTTTTGGCCCTGTGCCCTGAGCAGGTGCCCGTGCCCACCTTGCCGGTCCGCTGAGTGCTGGGGGTGGGAGTGGTAGAGGGTCTGCTGGCTCTGCCGGATGGCGGCCGTCAGCGGGAGGTCAGCCTGCATCACCCACTCCTGGTTGCCGTTCAGCACCGTCTCACCTGGCATGGCCAGGGAATGACGCTTGGGCACATCCTTGGTCAGCGTTGCAAGGGACTGCTTGGCCTGGGGAAGGACAGCAAGGTGTTATAAGGGAGACACAGGAATGTGGCCTGGAGCAGCAGATCCAACATCCCCTTGGTGAGTAAGTACCCAAATTCCTCACTGCTCCACATCCAAGAACATCCAATCCAGCCAGTTCCATTCTAGGGGTGAGGTATTTTTAATGCCAGTATTACAATAAAGCAACCATGGAGGCAATCACATAATGAACCATGGGGGCAACCATCTGTGTGCAACCATGGGGGCAATCACATAATGCAACCACAGGGGCAAATATCTGCATGCAACTATGGAAGAATCGCATAATGCAACCATGAAGGCAATCACATGAATGCAACCATGAAGACAATCATATGCATACAAACACAGAAGCAACTATGTGCACAGAACCGTGAAGGTAACCACATGCATGCAACTGTGGAGGCAATGACATGCATGCAATCATGTGCATGCAAGCATGGAAGCAACCACATGCACATAATCATGGAGGCAATCACATGAATGCAATCACACGCACGCAAGCATAGAAGCAACCACATGCCTGCAACCATGGAGGAGCCACATGCATGCAAAGTTGGCAGAAACCATGTGTACGCAACCAAGGCAGCAACTACCTAAATGCAATGTTGCAACAAACATTTCACTGGAGCAGAACTTGCTGGGGGTGTTGCCAGTTGCTGAGCCCAAAGCCCGCAGCAGTTGCAGGCTGTCCCCTGGCATGCTGTGCCTGCTGTGGTGTGCGGCTCACCATGGCCAGCTCGGCCTCCAGTTCCTTCATTCGGTTGTCTTTCAGGTCCAGCTGGGAGCGGAGGGCAGTGGCGTGGTCTGTAGCCTCCTTGGCTTGTCGCCGTAGCTCCCACTTCTCCCGCTCCAGGAGGTCCTTCTCCTTCGCCAGAGCTTTCACCGCATCCTCGCTCTCCTGTCGGGACATTGGATCATGGCCATCAATAAGAGGCAACCCCTCACTATTACAAACCCTCTGCCATGACCTGCTCACTGACTGCTGCAGTGCCCGTGGGGAAGTGGCACCTTTGGATGTCACAAAAAAATTTGTGACTGGGTTCATGAAGAAGAATGTGGCTAGCAGGTAGTGGGATGTTCTGCCCCTCTGGGGGCCACATCTGGAGGACTGAACCAGTTCTGGACTCCCCAGTTCAAAAGGGACAGGGAACTACTGGAGAGAGTCCAGGAGAGCCTACAAAGCTGCTGAGGGGCCTGGAGCGTCTCTGTGAGGAGCAAAGGCTAAGAGCCCTGGGGCTGTTGAGTCGGCAGAAGAGCAGCCCCAGAGGGGGTCTGAGCAATGCTCAGCAACAGCTGAAGGGTGGAGGGCAAGAGGCTGGGGCCAGACTCTAGCCAGTGGTGCCAGGGACAGGACAAGGAGCACAAACTGCAACCCAAGAGGTTCCACGTGAAGATGAGGAGAAACTTGTTTGGTGTGAAGGTGCTGGAGCCCTGGATCAGGCTGCCCAGAGAGATTGTGGAGTCTCCTCTGGAGACTTTCACACCCACCTGGATGTGTCCCTGTGTGACCTGCCCTGGGTGGTCCTGCTCTGGCAGGGGGATTTGACTCGATCTCTGGAGGTCCCTTCCAACCCTCCCCTCTCAGATTCTATGATTCATTGGGCACTTTCCAGGACAGTCATCCCAAACCTCAGGTAGCATCACAACCATTGACATCTTTCCCTCCTCATCCTCATGCTCACATTGCAACCCCACAGCAAGAAGCAGGAAACAGCCTCCTGGGAGCTGCTCTCTGCTGCTTCACTCCAGCCACAAATCTTTTTTTTTAATCAAGTTGCAGCTTGATTTTCTACCAATTAATCCTACAGGCAGCAACTCTGCTCTGGTCTTCTGCCACCTGCAAAAATCCTGCAAAGCTTCCAACCCCAGCTGGCGATTGTGATCCTGAACAAGCTGCTGTGAGTGCTCTGCTTTAGCAGGGCGGTTGGACAGGATGATCTCCAGAGGTCCCTCGTAACACCACAGACTCTGTACAAAGGGATCTTTGGTGCCCATCTGCCCATGGTGAGCAGGGCCATCTTCAGCTAGTTCTGGTTTTTGACCAGTTACCAACTGGATTTAGTGCTCAGGCCACTGCCACTCCCCTCTGTATCCCCAGACCATGGTGCTCCCACACTCACTTTCCTGTGCTGCTCATAGTTCCTGATGAAGTCTCGGAGCTGCTCCTCACGGCTCTCCAGGGTGGCGTAGAGCTGCTGCATCTGGCTCACCAGGTCTGTCTTCTCCACCTTCAAGCGCTTGCGGTCAGCTTTCATGGCTGCAGGAGAGAAGATGCTTCAAGCATGGGGGTCACAGCAGCCCACTCACCTCCACCTCTTTATTTTCCAAGGAAAAGAATCAAAACTACGACCTCCGTGGACTGGGCTGGCAGCAGACACCTGGTTCATCCCCACTGCACCCTCCAAAAATAGGATCACAGAATGGTTTACGTTGGAAGGGACCTCGAAGTCCATCCAGTTCCAACCCCTCTCCACAGGTAGGGACACCTACCACTAGAACAGGTTGCTCAAGGCCTCACCCAACCTGGCCTTGAGCATGTCCAGGGAGGAAGCAGCCACAACCTCCCTCAGCAACCTGTGCCAGTGTCTCACCACCCTCACTGGAAAGAGCCTCTTCCTAACATCCAGCTTCAATCTCCCCTCTTCCAGTTTAAACCCATTATGCCTTATCTTGTCATTACAAGACCTTGTCAATAGTCCCTCCTCAGCCCTCCTGGAGCCCCCTTCAGAACCCGGAAGGCCACTCCAAGGTCTCCTCAAAGCCTTCTTTTCTCCAGGCTGCAGAGCCCCAACTCTCAGCCTGTCCTCATAGCAGAGCTGCTGCAGTCTTCTGAACATCTTGAAGGCCTCCTCTGGACTGGTTCCAACAGTTCCATGTCCATGTTGAGGGCTCCAGAACTGCACACAGTGCTCCAGGTGGGGTCTCAGGAGAGCAGAGTAAAGGGGCAGAATCCTCTCCCTTGGCCTGCTGGCCACACTGCTCTTGCTGCAGCCCAGCACACAGTTGCTCCAAGGAGCAGCTCAGAACAGGAGACTTGACGAGTGAAATCACTGCCACAGTCTTGCAGCCCAGTCCAGGAAAACCTGCTGCTCCCTTTCCAGGATAAGTACACCACAGCTGGGTTATTTTTAGCAGTGTGGCAAATTCCAGCAGAGCTCCCACAAGCCCAGGGTGTCCCTTTTCCAGTCGGGACAGAGTGGGAACATCATGAGGTGTCACAGAGGTATTTCAAGAGCTCCTTCTCCCTAGGATCAGGTGATAGCACAAGAGGAAATGGCCTGAAATTGCACCAGGGGAGATTTAGGTTGGAGATTGGGAACAATTTCTTTGCTGCAAGAGCAGTCAGGCATTGGAACAGGCTGCCCAGGGAGGTGGTGGAGTCCCCATCCCTGGAGGTGTTCAAGATACCTGTGGCCACAGCACTTTGGGACATGGTTTAGTGGCCGTGGTTGGCCTTATGTTGGACTTAGAGGGCCTGCAGGTAAAAATCAGCTCACATAGAGGAAAAAGAGGGAATAGCCTAGGACAAAGGGGACAAATCAGGAGATGAAACTCTTTGGACCAATCCCTCTACCATTAAGCATCAGAGGTCAATCACGACCCAGAAGACCAACATACCACCTAAAGAATCACAGAATCACTATGACTAGAAAAGACCTCTAAGCTCTTCAAGTCCAACCTTCTACCCTCCATGTCCACCAGACCATGCCCTGAAGTGCCACATCTACTCAAAGCTTTGAATGCCTCCAGAGCTGGGGGCTCCACCACCTCCCTAAGCCAGATCATTGTCTTGTCATTTTCCCTTGCCCACTCCAATGACTGTGGCTCCTCTTGGGATAACTCCGCCCCTTCCAACACTGGGACTTTCCTTAATTATTTTTTTCCTCTAGCTTTGGGAAATTACTACAGAGGGCTTCTAGAAACAGTCACCACCAGGCCACATGCAAGGCCATTTCCTGCTGCCTGGATGTATTTAACAATAACCTTTCCCCTGCCCAGTTATTTCCCAGGAACTACAAACATGCTGAAAAATAAAAAATAAATGAGAGGCTCTCTGAACCATACTAGGCTGGCATCTGGACCCCATGGAAGCGGGCACCCCAAGTTACTGACTTGAGGACACATTAAGTGCTTTGGATTCTAGAGGTGGAATTCTTGGTCCTTGGAAACATTCTCAGGCAGGGTCAGTCTCGGCCCCATCCCTGCTAAAAAAAACCTCAATTTTCAAGCCCTCGAATGATTCATGACATATTTATACTTAGAATCATGGAACTGTTGAAGCTGGAAGAGACCTTGGAGATCATCAAGTCCATCCACTTGTCTAGAGCTCACAATCCCACCACTGCTGCTAAGCCACTGCCACTAAACCATGTTTCTCAGCACCACATCCACATGGCTTTTAAATCCCTCCAGAGATGGGCACTCCACCACCAGCCTGGGTGGCCTCTGCCAGTGCTGCAGAGCCCTTTCTGGGGAGAAATTTTCCCTAATGTCTAATCTGAACCTCCCCAGGGGCACCTTGAGGCTCTTTCCTCTTGTCCTGTCACTTGTTGCATGTAGACTGACCTCCACCTGGCTTCAACCTCCTTTCAGGCAGTAGAGAGCAATGAGGTCACCTCTCAATGTCGTCTTCTCCACACTAAAGATCCTCAGCTCTCTCAGCTGCTCCTCCTCAGCCCTGTTCTCCAGATCCTTCTCCAGCTTCCTTGCCCTTCTCTGGACTTGCTCCAGTTCTTCAATGTCTTTCTTGGAGTGAGAACCCCAAAACTGAACCCAGGGCTCAAGGTGTGGCCTCCCTGGTGCTGAGTAGAAGGACACGATTAAGGCTCTTATAAAAGTTTAAGTCACTTTTTGCATTCTCTGATGCCTGAGGTGAGAAAAGGCTCTTAATGAAGTTAATTAAACGACAGGTCCCCTACAGAAGGCAACCTGCTTTAATTAGTGGCCAGTTCTGGTGTCCCCAGCATAAGGACATAGAACTGTTGGAGGGCCACAAAGATGATGCAAGGGCTGGAGCAGCTCTGCTAGGAGGACAGGCTGAGGGAGCTGGGGGTGTTCATCCTTGAGAAGACTCCAGGGGGACCTCAGAGCTGCCTGCCAGCACCTGAGAGGATCTTGCAGGAAAGCTGCAGAGGATCTTTTCCTGAGGGTGGCTAAAGACAGGCCAAGGGGGAATGGTTTGAAGCTGAGGGAGAGCAGAGAGAAACTGGAGCTGAGGAAGAAGCTCTTCAGTACAAGAGTGGTTAGACTCTGGAATAGGCTGCCCAGACAGATTATGGATGCCTTCTCCTGGAAGTGCTCAAGGCCAGGCTGGATGAGGCTTTGAGTAGCCGAGCCTAGTCAAGAGGTGTCCCTGCCCATGGCAGGGGTGGTTTGGAGTAGATGGTCTCTGAGGTCCCTTCCAAGCTGAGTCATTCTGGGATTCTATGATTCTTCAGCATTTCCAGAAAACACTTCATAAGCTTGCAAAAAAACAACCCAGTGGAAATGCTCAACATCAGAAGAGTAGATACCACCTACTGAGGCTGAGTATTTACCAAAAGCCACACCAAACCAGGACTGCAGAAGGTGATGGAGCTGGGGGATTGCACGAGCAGACGTTTTCCTATGAACCCAACAGGACGAGTCAGCTTTTGTTTCATATTTGAGAGATTTGCTAACATTAAAGCACTTCCTCCCTACCCCTTCAAAAGAGCTTAGTTCCTAAACTTGAAAAGCATCTCTGTGAGGAGGAAAGGCTGAGGGCTCTGGGGCTGTTGAGCCTGGAGAAAGGGGATCTTACTGTTTACCAATATTTGAAGGGTACATTGCCCTGTGATAGGACAGGGGGCAATGGACACTAACTGGAACCCAGGAAGTTCCAGCATTGAGAAGGTGCTGGAGCCCTTGAACAGGCTGCTCAAAGAGGCTGTGGAGTCTCCTTCTCTGGAGACTTTCAAGACTCATCTGGACACATTCCTGTGTGACCTGCTCTAGGTGACTGTGCTCTGGCAGGATAGCTGGACTCAATATCTCCAGAGCTCCTTTTCAACCCCTACCATTCTATGATTTTTCTTATCCCCCCTGCCCCCAAATATAGACTCAGCTCAATCCCCTGCCCTTGTCCTGTACATCTCAGCATCCCAGACCTGAAGGAGATGATAGAATGCACTGGGTTGGAAGGGACCTCACCTAGCCCAACCCTGCTGCAGTCAGCAGGCACGCCCCCAAGTAGATCAGGTTGCTCAGAGCCCCATCAAGCCTGTAACGAGATGCAGTGGGCTGGGGCTTTCCTACCCCGTGCTGCACAGGCTCTGAGGCTGAAAACTTTTCACAGCCTCTCTTGGTAATCCGGGAACAGGAGCTGACAAGTGCAAGTTCCAGTAAGCATGTCAGGGATTTGAGATGATACTTAGACCTGTGGCACTGCCAAGGGTTGACACAGCAGAGCTCTTCCCTGCTCGGGATTATCCTCCCAGCTCCTGCTAACAAACTGTCCACCTCGAACTTCTTGGTAGCTCGTTTTTGGGAGGGACAAGCTACAACGATGGCGTTTTACTCTGCATAGCCTGGAGGGAGAGCACAGCCCTGACAACAACCAAATCACTGCAAGAGGAAAAGAGGAGGCTGCAGAACCGTGGCACTCTTAAGGTTGAAAGAGAGCTTTGAGATCAAGTCCAACCTCTTGCCTAGAGCTCACAATCCCACCACTACTGCCAAGCCAGCATCACTAAAGCACATCCCTCAGCACCACATCCATGCATCCTTTAAATCCCTCCAGGGATGATGACTCCACCACCTCCCTGAGCAGCCTGTGCCAGGGCTTGACAACCCTTTCTGTGAAGAAAGTTTTCCTCCTGTCCAACCTAAACCTCCCTTGGCACAACTTGAGGCTGCTTCCTCTTGCCCTGCCACTTGTTGCATGTGAGAAAAGTCTGACCCTCACCTGGCTCCAACCTCCTCTCAGGGAGCCGTAGAGGGTGATGAGGTCTCCCCTCAGCCTCCTCTTCTGCAGACTAAACAACCTCGGCTCCCTGAGCAACTGCTCCCTCAGCCTCTGCTTATTGCAGCATTCCTGGTAATTCCACACGGAATAAGGACAATTCACCAAGAACCTCCAAGGGGCGCAAATCCGACCCATTCCCACCTCACAAATATCTCCAGCTGCACTTCAGCTGCTCTCCTGGCTCCGCTCTCTTAATTAACCATGGAGGAATTGCTTTGCAATGCTGCAAACTCTCTACATCTCCTTTCTCAGCCTTGGTCCTTCCTGGGGAGGGAACTGGGAGAGGGTGTTCTGGGGAGCCCTGTGATCAAACCTCCCACCACACAGGTTCGCAGTATGGTGGGGTTGGAAGGGACCTCAGGAGATCATCTAGTCACAGAATCAGAGAAACACAGAATGTCAGGGGCTGGAAATGACCTCCAAAGCTCATCCAGTCCAAGCCCCCTGACAGAACAGGAGCAGCTAAACCAGATCACACAGGAACACATCCATGTGAGTTTTGAATATCTCCAGAGAGGGAGACTCCACAACTCCCCTGGGTAGCCTGTCCCAGGGTTCTGTCCAGCACCCCTCCTAGAGCAAAACTAGGTGCACAGAGAGAAAGTCTCCTCCTTCTCTGAAGACTTTCAAAGCCAACCTGGGCATGTTCCTGTGTGGCCTGCCCTAGGTGGTCCTGCTTTGGCAGTGGGGTTGGACTCGATGATCTCTGGAGGTCCCTCCCTTTCAAGAGACCTTGAAAAATCATCTGGTCCAGCCCCCCTGCCAGAGCAGGATCACCCAGAGCAGATCACACTGGAATGCATCTTGAATATCTCTAGAGAGGGAGACTCCACAATCTCCCTGGGCAGCCTGTTCCAGTGCTCTATCACCCTCACAGGGTAAAAAAAGGGGGCTGAGGTTTGCCTTCCCCTTTTCATTAACTTCTGGAAACTTTAGGGTCACGAGGAGAGGTGCTCCTGGCTCTGGCTAGGGTTCATCCACCAGAAGAGGGAGAAACAGCCCTTACCCTGCAGAGCCTCCTTGGCACGCGCCAGCTCCTGCTCCTTCTGCGCCAGCTGCACTTTCAGCTCGGTGGCTGACAGGACCTCTGGCGACTTGCTGCCGTGCGTCTCCTCCAGGTCCTTCGTCAGCATTTCCTTCATTTGCCGGAGCAGGTGAACCTCGTCCTGTAGCTGGGCCACCTCCTCCCGCAGCAGCGCTGGAGGAAGAGGAGACACAATATCAGGAAGCGACGGACAGCTCCCGGCAGCCAATTCAAAGCCCAAGCAAAACTCCCCCCTCCCCCCCAAATATGCAACTTTGCACAGCTCCAGCTCTGCAATGGAGGGACAAGAAGGAAAGAACCACAGAATCACAGAAACATGCAGGTTGGCAGAGCCCCTCAGGAGCACCAAGTCTGACCTAGAACCCTACTCTACAATAGAGTCACTTTAAACCACAGCCCCAAGCACCACATCCAAACACCCTTAAACACATCCAGGGTGGGTGACTCCACCACCTCCCTGGGCAGCTCATTCCAGTCCCTGACCACTCTCTCTGTGAAAAACGTTTTCCTAACGTCCAGTCTAAACCTCCTCAGCCTCAGCTTGAGGCCATTCCCCTTTGCTCTGTCTCCAATTATCTGTGAGAAGACCCCAGCAGCAGCCTCCACAACGTCCTTTCAGGTAGTTGTAGACACAGAACACAGAATCATTTGGGTTGGAAAAGACCTCTAAGATCATCAAATCCAACCCCTGACCCAAGACCACCATGGCCACTAAAGCAGGAGGAAGGGGAAGGGCTCTCCACTGGGTGTTAGCTTCTATATTTTGCATTATCAAGTTAAAAATAAATAATAATAGACACTGATGATAATAACCCAAGAAGCAGCTCCCCACCCAGACCACTCACTCATGGAGTTATCAAGCTCCACTATGTCTTAGAGAGAAGCTTCAGAGCTTTGCCCCCAAACACCCACACCTTCAGGATGTCCTCGACGTTCAGCAGCCCCTGCTGTGAGACTGCAAAGGGGATGATGATGCTCACACAGCTTTGCAGACCCACATCAGGACTTCCACAGATGTAAGGTCAGCAGCTACAATGCCCCTTAAAGGGCATCCTGTCACATCCCAGCCAGGTGTCCTCTGCAGCAGGCACCAGGAGAAGCTCCAGTCACCTCCTTTCCTAAGGCTGCACGTCCTGCTTGGTGAAACCAAGAGCTTTTCTGCTCCTTCCACACTGCACCCATGGCAACCTCACTGTCCTCTTCCTGCTAAACACTTTTTGGACATGCACCACCACTATGTGCATGTCCAAAAAGTGCTTTGCACACAATTGTTTTGGTTGGAAGAGACCTTTAAGATCATCAAGCACTGCCAGGGCACCACTATACTATGTTCCTCAGCACCACATCTCCATGGCTTTGAAACCCCCTCCAGGCATGGGGACTTCACCACTGCCCTAAGCAGCCTGTTCAAGGCTTTGACAACCCTTCTGGGGAAGAAACTGTTTCTCATGACCAAGCTAGAGCTCCCCTGTGGGGTGACTTGACTCAATTTCCTCTTGTCATAGAAAAGACCTTTAAGATCATCAACTCCAATCATCAACCTACAGCTACTATGGCCATCAATTAATCCAGGTCCCCAAGTGCCACATCCACACACTGCTTGAACACCGCCAGGGATGAGGACTCCACCACCTCCCTGAGCAGCCTGTTCCAGTGCCTGATCAATCTTGCAGGATTCCCAAGACATCCTCCAACCATTACATCCCCAAGAAGACCTTCCTTGTTACCAAGCAAAATGCTAATACTTGGTCCTTAGGAGACGAGGACAACCCCCACCTGGCTCCAATCTCCTTTCAAGCAGTTGTAGAGAGCCAAAAGGTCTCCCCTGAGCCTCCTTTTCTCCAGGCTGAACAGCCCCAGTTCCCTCCCTATTATCCAGATATCATGATCCAGAATGACTCATACGACCCTGTGAACAGTTTGAGTTTGCTTTTCCCTTCCCTATGAGAGAGAACACATGGAGAAAACCAACTCAAGTCATCTAAAGGGGTTTCTTGGGTTTGCCCCATGCCCCTGGCTAGGGGAAGAAGTACGTAAATCCCTCCACATGCACATTAGTTACCACAAGAATAAAATACAAATACAAAAGTGAATATTCTTACTCCAAGCTACTCAGTTGGGTCTTTTCCCCATTGTCCTCAAGTACTGACCAGTCTGGGGATAAAATATGGGGGGGGCTGTTTCTCCTTAATTTGGCCAAGGTCCCCCCACAATGTGTTTCCTTTCTGGAGGGTTTGTGGAACAGGGAAAGGGAGTTTCCCCCTGCACCCCACCCTCCCCCCCAGCAGCTGCACCAGGAAAGCATCAAATCTGGTTTGCATACTTGAAATGCTTCCCATCTGAAAACTGGCAACATCCCATCCTGGAAATTATTCAGCAATAAAGTCACTAACAAGGAACAGTCAAGCTCCAGAGTGGAGATTTTGGGGCAGTCCAAAGGGCTTGCTGGAAATACAGGCAGAAAAGCAAGAAATGAAAGTTGGTCATAGCCAAAAGCACCTTCCCTCGGGGGGATGGGATGGTGGTGGTGGTGGTGTATGTGATACAGAAATGCATCATTAACCCCTTCTGGCCTCTGGGAATCACAGAATCACAGAATGGTGGGGGTTGGAAGAGACCTCTGATGATCATCAAGTCCAACCTCCATGCCAGAGCAGGATCAACTAAAGCATATCCAACAGAAACACGTCCAGGTGATTCCTGAAAGTCTCCAGAGATGGAGACTACACCACTGCTCTGGGCAGCCTGCTCCAGGGCCCTGAAATCCTCAAAGAAGCTCCTTCTTGTGTTTAGATGGAAATTCCTCTCTGTGGGAGGCAAGGGACTTGTCCGCCGTGTGATACTTACCATGCAAATCCCACCTCAGTCCCTTCCCCGGTCACATAAAGCCCCACACGACCCCACCAGTGGCTGCTGCTAATTGCTCTTTTTTCTCCCCACCTTCACACTCCTGATAATTCATTTTCACCCTCTCCTTGCAAGCTGTTTCCCCTGGGAGATAACAGTGTGCAATTCCCAGGGGAATGATTAACCTGTGGAGGAGGATCCAGCTAAGGCAGTTCGTGCAAGGGTGAGAGATCTCAAGAGAATTCTGCAAATGGCAGCGTTTTTGGAGTCCCTATCACCAGAGGTGTTAAAACAACCCCAGTGGGCACGGCACTGTGAGACACCACTTAGTGGCTGTGGTGGTGCTAGGTTGATGGTTGGACTGGATGACCATAGAACTGTAGACTGTTTGGGATTGGAAGGGACTTTAAAGATCATCCAGTTCCAACCCCCCCTGCCACAGGCAGGGACACCTCCCCACCACTCCAGGAGACACTCCAGGGAGAGGTCTTCTCCAACCCAAACAATTCTATGATATCAGTGTGAAGCAAAGAAAATTCCCTCCCCCTTCCCCTGCTTCCAGGGAGGGAAAACAAACCCAAGGATCACAGAACGACAGAAACATGCAGGCTGTCAAAGCCCCACAGGATCACCAAGTACAACCTGGAACCCTACTCTACAAGATTCACCTTAAACCATACCCCCAAGCACTACATCCAAACGACCCTTAAACACATCCAGGGGGAGTGACTCCACCACCTCCCTGGGCAGCTCCTTCCAGCACCAGACCACTCTCTCAGTGAACAACTTTTTCCTGATGTCCATGGGGCATGAGGAAATCCTGCAGCAGAGAACCCCAGAGGAGACTCCTTGAACGGATTCGCAGAGGCTTCTCCCAGAGCTCCTTTCTATAAGGTGCCGCACGCCGTCGCATCTCCCATTCCCTGTTGGGGAGATCCCGGTTGGAACACGACAGAGAAACGCAAAGGCGTTCCTCCTCCCCAGCATGCAACCAGGCAATTTAATCCCGAGTTTAACACTTGGCTCCTGCTGCAGGCAGCAACTACTACGAAGTTCAAATCCAAGATCCGTAAGAAGCCACAGGCACAACGCGGAAAAGGGCAGGCAGCTCCCCGAGCCAGCGGCTGCCGGACAGACGCCTGCGAGCCACAGCCTAGAGAGAAACCTCAATGATTGAGCTCTGCAGCAGCCAGAGAGCAGAGAGCTTTGCTTTTCTATAGAGCTAAGGTACAGCTATAGGAACACGAAAAATGGACTGTGCTCTGCAACAGCCACTTGGGTTTGTGACAGATTTCCTTTTGCTAGATAAAGAAACCAAATCTATACAGTTATAGATACAATTTATAACTGTTATATATAGAGAGAATTTGCTGCATGCATTTCTTTTTGCTATATACATTCGGGTTTGCTATATACATTTCTTTCTGTTGTATGTATTTCTATCAGATATACATGGCTGTCTGCATTTCCTTTTGCCAGACATATATATTTGGGTTTGCTATATATCTATTTTCAAGTTTCCTATACACATTTCTTTCTGTTACATGTATTTCTATTTTTTATATATGTATAGATATACACACACACACATATATATAATCTTGCTATATATCTTTCTTCTGGCCATCTGCATTTCTTTTTGCTATACACATATATTTGGGTTTGCTATATACATTTCTTTTTGCCATATATATAAAAATTTATTATATACATTTCTTTTTACTCTCCATATGTTTTAATCTATTATATACATTTCTTCATGCTATAAAGAAATCTGAGTTTGCTATATACCCTTCTTTTTGCTGTATTTTCACTTCTTATATACATCTTTGTAATTTATGATATACATTTCTTTTTGCTATATTTCTTATACACCTTATTTTATATTTCTTTTTACTCTCTCTATATTTTCATTTCTTTGGGCTGTGAAGAAATCTGAGTTTGCTATACACATTTATTTTGGCTATGTACCTTTTGCTATATATATTTGAGTTTAGTGCATATATATAGGTTTGAATTTGCTATATATTTTTCTTTTTTATATATATATATGAATTTTTTATGTATATATATATATATATGTACACACGCTGGATGGTCTTTAAGGTTCTTTCCAACTCAAACCATTCTATGAACCTATGGATTTCTTTTTGCTATAGATTAATAGAATGGTTTCAGGGACCTTGAAGATAATCCAGCTCCAACCCCCTGCCATTGGCAAGGACACCTCTCTCCAGCACAGGTTGCTCAAAGCCTCATCCAATCTGGCCTTGGACACCTCCAGGGAGGTAGCATCCAAAGCCCACCTGGGCAACCTGTTCCAGCGTCTCCCCACCCTCACTCTAAAGAATTTATTCCTAATCTCCAGTCTAAACCTCCCCTCTTCAGGTCTTCAGGCTTCAATCCATTCCTATCTCCTCCTTCTATCACTCCAAGCCCAGAGCTGCACCCCATATCCCAGCACTGATCATCTCCTTGGCACCACTCTCTTGGGGCAGACAGGCTGGAAAGTTACCTGGCAGGAAAGGACCTAGGGGTGCTGGTTGACAGCTGGCTGAAGATCAGCCAGTGTGTGCCCAGGTGGCCACGAAGAACAACAGCATCCAGGCCTGGACTAGAAATGGTGTGACCAGCAGGACCAGGGAAGTGATTGTCCCCTGTACTGGGCACTGGGGAGGCTACACCTTGAGTACTGGGTTCAGTTCAAGATGGACGAAGAGGAGCTGGAACAGGTCCAGAGAAGGGCAACCAAGCTGGGGAAGGGTCTAGCCTGGAGAAGAGGAGGCTCAGGAGTGACCTCATTGCTGTCTACAACTACCTGAAGGGAGGCTGTAGACAGGTGGAGGTTGGTCTCTTCTCCCAGGCACCCAGCAACAGAACAAGGGGACACAGCCTCCAGCTGTGCCAGGGGAAGTATAGGCTGGATGTTAGGAGGAAGTTGTTGGCAGAGAGAGTGATTGGCAATGGAATGGGCTGCCCAGGGAGGTGGTGGAGTCACTGTCCCTGGGGGTGTTGAAGAAAAGACTGGATGGGGCATGCAGTGCCATGGTCTGGTTGACTGGATAGGGCTGGGTGCTAGGTTGGACTGGATGATCTTGGAGGTCTCTTCCAACCTGGTTGATTCTATGATTCTAGAGAACAGCACTGGTGAGGAGCAGGTGAGGGACCTGGAGGTGTTCCACCTGGAGAAAAGGAGGCTGAGGAGAGACCAGCAAGGAAGCTGGAGCCACCTAGGGGTCAGTCTCTTCTCCCAGGGAATGGGAAATGGGACAAGAGGAAACTGTCTCAGGTTCCAGGGATGGGGGATTCAACGGGGACTGGGCTTAGCACCTCACACAAGTGGCTCTACACACCCCCAACACAATGCCAGAACACAACCCAGGGACCACAATTAATTGTGAAACACTTCTGGTTTTGCAGTTCAGCCTTCTGAGCATCACTGCACTGTGGGAAATAGCTTTAAGCTGGGAGAGGGCAGATTGAGACCGGAAGTTAGGAAGAAATTCTTTAGACTGAGGATGGGGAGACACTGGAATAGGCTGCCCAGGGAGGCTGTGGATGCTGCCTTCCTGCCTGGAGGCGTTCAAGGCCAGGCTGCATGAGGTTTGTGCAAGATGTTCCCACCTATGGCAGGGAGTTGGAACTGGATGATCTATAAGGTCCCTTTCAACCCAAACCATCCTGTGATTCTATGAAATGGAATCTGCTGCAAGGAATCACCTCCCAGATGCAACAACCCCAACACAAAGAGCCTCCTCATCACATTTTCCCCAGCTTTTTAGCCCCTTTTTATTTTTGAGGGGCTCTGCTTGCACGCTGTTAATTCCTGATCCCTCAGGAGGAAGGAGGCATCTCTTTGCATGGATGAGCCCCATCACACACCAGCTCACCCCAGCCCCTTCCAAATCTGTGGGCAGTGGTGAAATTAATACAATTCAAACATTTCCTGGGCTAATTGCTGCAAACAACCATTCACAGCAAAATAATTGGCTGTTAATTACATTTCACTTGATGGCATTAAACTTCCACACCACTGCCAGGCTCTGCAGCCTTTATGCTTTAAGCACTGATGAGTGTTAACAGACAGTGTAAAAAAGATTCCTTCTTTTAATTGCACAGACAGCAATTTGGGGCTGAAGTTTCCACTCCAGCTCCTTCCAAATCCCATGTCTGACTCTTCTTGGCAGCAGATATGCAGCAGCAAAGCTTTTTTTTACTGGCCTTGGAGTCAGCATTGCTTTAAAAACATCCACTAAAAGGTTTTTTTTCCCTTTCCCTCCTCCATATATTTCAGCTGACGTGATGGTTGGAGGATATTAAAAATGGATGCAGTTTAAATGAGAAAGGTTATAGTGGTGGCATCAGTATCTTAGGTGAAAACTGTGTTTTGTGCCAAGCAGGAAGACGATTTCTGCTTTGCTGGGTACAAATCAAGGGATTTTAGAATCAGCAAGAAAATGGTCCGAAGACTCAAGTGTGCCCTGAGTTGAAGCAGCAGCAATGGGGACCAAAAGCAAGCAGAGATACAAGCTGGACCATGGCTTGAGTTGGAAGGGACCTTAAAGTTCATCTTAGTTCCAACCCTCTGGGGAGCAGAAAATAAAATCATCACCTCTCAAAACTTTCACAAATTATTTGCTCTTCTACATCCTATCATGGAATCACAGAATGATTTGAGTTAGAAGGCATCTCAAAGATCACTGAATTCCAACCCCCCTGCCATGGGCAGGGACACCTCTCACTAGACACAGGTTGCTCAAAACTTCATCCAGCCTGGTCTTACATTTTTCCAGAGATCACAGAATCAGAATCAAAGAATTAACCAGGTTGGAAAAGACCTCTAGGATCATCCAGTCCAACCTATCACCTAACTCTTCTAATTAACTAAACCATGGCACTAAGTGCCTCGTCCAGCCTCCTTTTAAACACCTTCAGGGATGGTGACTCCACTGCCTTCTTGGGCAGCCCATTCCAGTGCCAATCTCTCTTGCTGTGAAGAACTTCTTCCTAACATCCAGCCTGAAGCTGCCCTGCTGCAGCTTGAGGCTGTGTCCTCTTGTTCTGTCCCTTGGTGCCTGACAGAAAAGATCAACCTCACCTGGCTACAGCAGGTTGTAGACAGCAATGAGCTCTGCCCTGAGCCTCCTCTTCTCCAGGCTGCACACTCCCAGCTCACTCAGCCTCTCCTTACAGGGCTGTGCTCCAGCCCCCTCAGCAGCCTTAGTACCCTTCTCTGAACACATTCAAGCACCTCAACATTCTTAAATCACACAGTACTCAA
Source organism: Tricholaema leucomelas (assembly GCA_013400475.1). Taxonomy (NCBI): domain Eukaryota; kingdom Metazoa; phylum Chordata; class Aves; order Piciformes; family Lybiidae; genus Tricholaema lacrymosa; species Tricholaema leucomelas. The sequence goes on from WAAF01020773.1 coordinate 53,145, forward strand.
GGTGTGGCCTAACCAGTGCTGAGTATAGGGGCATCCACGACTCCTTTGGGTAACCTGTTCCAGTGTCTCATGACCCTCATAGTAAAGAACTACAAATCAGCCATGGATCACCCCAAAGAATGATTTTACAGACCCTGCAGCAGTATATATGGAGAAAAAAAATGGTAAAAAGAGAAATGATAAAATCTTTGTGCTAAGGACATCACCTAACAGACCCTCACTTGTCAAGAGCATAGACTCATAGAATCTCTTTGGTTGAAAAAGACCTCCGGTCATCTGGCTCAACTATTCTGTAACTACCACATCTGGGGCTAAACCATGGCCCTCAGCACCGCATCTCTGTGATTTTTAAACCCCTCCAGAGATGGGGATTCAGCCATCTTCCTGAGGAGCCTGCTTCAGTGTTTGAGCATAGTGTGACCCTTCATCCATCCTTTCCCCTGCAGAGCCTTGGCCTAGAATACATAAACCCACAAACACACATGTACGCAGGCATCCATCCTGGAATGGGGAATAGCAGGGACACAGGACGAAGAACTTCATTAGAAGGAAACAGTTATTAAAACACTGGGGATGAATCGAGCTATTTCAAAGAGCATCTCTTCACCTGAGATCATTAAGAAGCTCCTCAGCTTGGGACCTGTGTCTCTTGCAGCAAGGCTCAACCAAACTCTCCTCAGCCTACATGATGTAGTTTTTTTTCTCCTCTCAGTACATCTCTGCAAGGAGATTTGGAGAAAAAAAGCCCAAACCACCAGGAACAAGAGCAAAGCAGGAAGATCAGTCACAGCCACCTTCCTGGAGTGCAAGTAGCCAAGCTGTGCAGAGCCACAGACCACAAACTCAAGAAAGCATTTGGGTACCTCAGAATGCTGGATTTGATGAAGGACCCAATTACCACCACCGCCCAGGACCTGCTGGTGCAAAGCCAACAGGCCCAACCTCCCCTATCGACAGCTGAGCACCCTGATGGACTCACAGTAGCTCAAAACCAAACACAAGGTGGAATCATCTCCTGGTGGGGAGAAGCACCAGGGCCCATAATTTGTCCATCACACCTTCAGCCAGCTCCTACTGTCACACACCCCGGCTATGTCCCTGGGTGCAGCATCTCCCACAGTGCTCTATGACCTTGGAGGAGCTACAGGCCACCACCACTTCCTCCTGGCTGGGCACTGGGACAAAGTCACTGGGGTTAATAAAACGAATTTTGGCTCCACACATCCATCCTTCAAAGCAGAAAACTTTCTATTCCCTCCCCTGCTGCTGCTGTGATGCTCAAGCGAGTGAACTGCTGCACTCAGACATGGGTATGGACTCTCCTGAGCAAGTCTGGGTTAAAGTTTTTACCCCACACCTGTAAGCCCTTACAAACACCATTTCTGAGCTTCTCCTTCAGGCAGGCACCAGTTTGGCATTAGTGCTTCCATACAGGCACAGCCCCTGGCACTGGACACCCAAGTGCACACCCCAACCGTGCACCACCAACCAGCGCTGGCAGGCAGCACACCACCTGCCTGCAGAGTTTCTCCCTGCATCTTGGCACCCCCCAAGCACCCCCCATGCAACCCCAAAATAAAAAGATGGATCGCTCCCTGCCACCTGGAGCCTGCTCGCTTGGCTGGTCTGCTGTGTCACAGCGGATGTACAGAAATAAAAGCTGATAGAAACCTCCTGCGCACGGCGTTGGGATGGGACTGAGGGGTTTCACGGGAAAGGCCGGAGGGTGCAAAGCCTCTCAAAACAACCCGTAGTTGAAAAGCAGATGCCTGCTCGGCTACGACCTCCACAACAGCCTTCCCCACCCCTCCCCGAGCTGTCTGCGAGCCCTCCGCAAGCTCCCGGAGCGCTCCAACTTCTCCACCAGACAAAATGGACTACGGAGCGTGGGCAGCCACCTCCTCGTCCTCCTCCACGCCGCCGCAGGGTGCCCGAAACCCCCACCTCTCCCTCAGCCTCACGCCGGGTGCGGGAGGCCGGCGTGGGCACCCGCGGCCACCCTCCTGTACGGCCCCGGCGAGCTCCGAGGCGAACAAACTCGGCAGCCGCCAGCGTTGTTTTGTTTCTCCCAGGAGGAAGCGAGCTCCGAGAGCATAAAGCGACCCGGGGGAAGGCAGCCACGTCGGGCTGCAGCCCCACATGCGAGGCAACAAGAACCCCCCAGAAAGCCTCTTACCTGCGTGAGCTAAGCAGGGGCACAGCACCCTGCCCCTCGCCCCGTCGCCGGCCGCCCCTCGCCGTCCCCAGCCGGCCGAACAATAGGCCGGTGTCGGAGCGAAGCCCAGCTCGCAGCGGCACGTCCCCGGCTTGCTCTCCTCCTGCTCCGACTTCATGGCGGGGAACGGCAGGAGCGGGGGTCTCCAGGGTCGGGGGTCCCCAGGGCGGCAGGCTCCTCCCCGGCACAGCGCGGAAGTGCGGCGGACGCTACCTGCCTTGGGAATTTGACCCCTCGCCGGTCAACCCGAGTTTCCCCGGCCTGATGTCACGCCGGCAGAGGAGTGGCTTTACCCGCAGCCCAGCCAAGGGAAGCGGGACGCGGGGGCCCGCAGCGGGCGAAGAGCTCTCCCCAGCGTCCCGCAGCAAAGAGCTGCGCAGGAACCCGCAGCTCGGCCGGCGGCGGAAATGATTCGCAGCTCGCCGGCCATCGCTCCGCCACCACCCACCGAGCGGTGCAGAGAACACGCACCGTGCCCCCGCCGCGTCCCAACCGTGTCCCCACCGCACCGGCTTGGCCACCGCTCCACAAGCTGCAGGACTCATTCATCAAAGAATCGGATAATCACTAAGGTTGGAAAGTCCTCCACAGCTCATCCAGTCCAACCATCAAGCTAAGACCGCCCTGGCCAATATACCCTGTCCGTAAGTGCCACGTCCATGCATTTCCTAAACATCTGCAGGAATGCTGTTTCCACCACCCCCACTCTGGGCAGCCTGTTCCAGTGCCTGACCACTCTTGCAGGGAAGAGCTTTTTCCTCAGCTTCTGGGTGGGGAAGCTGAGGCAGGAGAAAGGGAACAGAGAGCCAAGTGCACAGCTGAGCCTTGTAAGGGAAGCAGAGGCAGCATTTGCCCTTGCAAATAGTAAATATACTAACAACAACAATAATACTGTTACTGTTATTGTTATTTTGCCCAGGCTGGATGTGTTGCACGCACCCATGGCTGTAGGAGGACCACTGCAGACCCGCCCCCACCTTCCACCTCCAAACCACCAGGGCTGGACCCATAGCTGAGGAAAACCACAGATGGGGTACTAGTGGGATGGAGTGAGCCAGTCAGCAAGAATGCAGGAGTCACTTGCTCCATCAGAATAAAAGCTGCATAAAAAGTCTGGGATGTGAGCTGGTGAGGCTGCAGATGAAATACTGGGTTCGCTTTTGGGGCCACTCACTCCGAGAAGGACATTGAGAGGCTGGACTGCATCCAGAGAAGAGCAAAGGAGCTGGTGAAGGCTCAGGAGAAGGCTCAGGAGAGCAGGTCTGGTGAGGAGCAGCCGAGGGACCTGGGGATGTTCAGCCTGGAGAAAAGGAGTCTAAGAGGAGAGCACCTGGCTCTCTACAGCTCCCAGAAAGGAGGCTGGAGCCAGCTGGGGGTTGGTCTCTTCTCCCAAGGAACAAGTGATAGGATGAGAGGAAATGGCCTCAAGTTGCACTGGGGTTAGGTTGGACATGAGGAACAATTTCTTTGCTGCAAGAGTGGTCAGGCATTCGACAGGCTGCCCAGGGAGGTGGTGGAGTCTCCATCCCTGGAGGGGCTGGTTTCAGAGCCGTAGAGATGTAGTGCTGAGGGACACCGTTTATTGGTGACCAGGTAGTGCTGGGCTAGCACTTGGAGTTGAAGACCTTAAAGGTCTTTTTCAACACAAATGGCCTGGGGACACTTTGCAGGCAGCTCCCCCCAGACCTCTCACTCCCCCCCTAGAACAACAAGACCTGTCTAAAGTTCAGAACACACAATCCAAGAGAGCAACCACTATATTCTGCTTTTCAACAGCTCCTGGCATGCAAAGCCTCAGGAAGCTACCACAGACCCAGCTCCCCTACCCTGCAGCAGCAACATCTCAGGTATGGGGAAACTGAGGCACGCCCTGCACGTCTGGGCTTTTTTGGAAGTGGGTGTCAGAGTAGAACCATGGGAGGAGTGAGCTGCTCCCAGGTAGAAAGAGATGCAGCCACGGTCATCTCTACCAACAAGGAACCCTTGGTCAGTAAACCAGGTCCTCACCCACCTCTTGACCCTGCCTGACTGCATGCCCTGCTGCTGGGCACTGTCCTCATCCCTACCTTGCTGCTTCCTCACCAGCAGCTTGGGAAGGGGGAGGAAGTTATTTCTGGTTTGCAACCAGCCCTGTTTCTCAGTTCAGCAAACTCTAGTGCATGTACCAGGCTGGCACTGGCACGGCTGGCGTCGCTGGCCGCACGCTGCATGCCACAGCCAGGCTGTGTGATGACTCTCCATCGCCCCAAGCTCTGCCATCACCAACCTCTGCTCCTCCAAGCCTAGGAGAACTCTGCTCCTGGCCACTGCGTCACCTCCCATGGCTCCCTGGTTGCACAACTCCCCTCTCCAGGGATCAAGTTGGAGCCTGTCCTTGCCGACTCAACTCCCAATGTGGTGAAGACACCACCGTGGTTTGGAACAGCCCCACGTGAGCAGAGGAACACCGCTGGAGTTGGGAGAACCTGAGGATTGAATTCTGCTTCACAGCCAAGCAGAGTGCAAAGGTGACCAAGAACTTCTTGGTGTGACCTGCATGGGAAGTTGCAGAGTGATGATGCCATGACCAAAGCAAAGGGAGGAGGTTCTCTGCATCATGGGTGTTGCACAAGCCCCAGGCTCCCCAAGAGCAGCTCCTCCAACCTGCCATGCTCATCTTCTGGCAGAAGAGCCTGGTGAGTGAGCCAATCCTTGCTCCTGCTGACTAATGGTGGAATAAGCAGTGTTGCTTGAACTCACAGCACCCTTCCTCACTCAATGCATGCACATGGTGGGAAGTTCCACCTGAAAGTGATGAGAAATTTGACTTTGACGGTGCTGGAACCCTGGAACAGGCTACCCAGAGAGGTTGTAGAGTCTTCTTCTCTGGAGAGATTCCAAACCCACCATGACATTGTGATCCTGGGCAAGCTGCTCTGGGTGCCCCTGCTTTAGCAGGGGCTTTGAAGTGAATGATCTCCAGAAGTCCTTTCCAACCCACTCCATACTGGGATTCTGTGCTGAAACAGTGCAGTGCTGCTGCTCTTCAACCCAGCAATGCTGCCTGAAGGGACTCCCCTGCCTTGTCCCCCTTGGCCAAAAATCCTTTTGGAAAGTGCCTGGAGGAAGGGTGGTGGTTGATGAGAAGCCAGGTTGTGCCTTGGCTGGGTTGTGGGATGCTCCTTTGTCAGTGACAGCCAGGCTTTCAGCTGCAGTTAAATGGAGGTTGGGGTCTGGGTTTCCTCCCCTTGCTTTGGAGTGACCTGTCACTGCCTGGATGGTGGCAGGGAGGGGACAGCACCTCCTGGTGCAGCAGGAGGAAGCTGAGGCCAGGGTATTTTTGTCCATTGAGTCACTTCCCGTGGATCCTGGCTGCTGGAATCTTGTGCTGAGAAGGGGACAGACACTGGATGCCAGAGCAGGCACGTCTGGCCATTCATCCCAAATCCTAGCAGGGAGATGTTGGCCTCCTTCAGCCATCCCTGGGCAAGATCCTTCTACAGGGGCAAAAGGGACCATTCTCACCAAAGCCCAGCTCAGAAGGGCTCTGCAGAGGATGCAAGAGAAGGCTGATCTAATCCAGGCAGCCTCCACCAGAGGACAGACCTGCACAGATTCAGAATCACAGAATCCTGTTGGCTGGAAGAGATCTTTAAGATCTTCGAGTCCAACCCTTAACCTAGCACTGCCAGGTCACCACTAAACCATGTCCCTCAGCACCACATCTCCATGGCTTTGAAACCTCTCCAGGGATGGGCACTTGACCACTGTCCTGAGCAGTCCGTTCTGAGGCTTGACAACCCTTCTGGGGAAGAAATTGTTCTTCATGCCCAAACTAAACCTCCCCTGGTGCAATTTCAAGCTGTGTATACCTCTGGAGAGGAGACAGTCCTTGCATAGCTGCATCTGAGCTAGAGAACAGAACTGTCTGTAAAATCTGCACACTCAGTTGACTGGAATGGACAAATCAGGAGACCTTGCACAAGGTCTTCTCCAGCACACCACCACCTCCTTCCAGGAAACCCTTGCTGAAGCATTTCCCCACACCCATGGAAACTCCCTTTCTCCAGCCTCGTTTCTCAACAGAAAAAAAAAAAAAAAGGATAATGAATTGAGGAGATGTTTCAGAAGAGCTGACTGCATTTTTTTCCTCCCCCCCACCTCTGGTTGTTCCTTCCAGGAAAGCTTTTCTCCAGAATTGACACATTTTTGTCAAACATTTCACTGTGACAAACTGGCTTTGTCAGCAAGGAGAGAGCTCGTCTGGGAGTTTGGGGAAGCCTCTGTCTGCTTTTCCTGAGTTAAAAAAAACCCAAAACTGCTGGTGGGGAGCAAAACAGGAGGTGTGAGGTGAAGGAGGAATTAATACAGATCTGGCTCCAAAACCAAGAGGTGGTGATGAAAATAATGTTCACACAGGAACCTGGCACTGCTTGGCACCTCCTCCTTCTCCACTGGCATTGACGGAGTATTTAAAGTTCCTGAAAAGTGCACATGCACAGCTTGGAGTTTTTGTGGTGATTCACAGAATGCCAGCATGGCAGGGGTTGGGAAGGGGTCTCCAGAGATCATCCAGTTCAACCCCTTGCTAAAGCAGGGGCACCCACGGCAGCTTGCCCAGGATCACAACACCCAGGTGGGTTTCGAGCCTCTCCAGACAAGGAGACTCCACAACCTCTTTGGGCAGCCTGTGCCAGGCCTCCAGCACCCTCACACCAAACAAGTTTCTCCTCTTGTTTAGATGAAACCTCCTGGGTTCCACTTTGTGCCTCTTGTCCCTTGTCCTGTCACTGGGCAAGCCTCTTGCCCCCACCCTTTAGCTCTTGCTGAGCATTGCTCAGATCCCCTCTGGAGCTGCTCTTCTGCAGGCTCAACAGCCCCAGGGCTCTCAGCCTTTGCTCCTCACAGAGATGCTCCAGGCCCCTCACCAGCTTTGTAGCCTCCACTGGAGTCTCTCCAGTAGTTCCCTGTCCCTCTTGAACTGGAGAGCCCAGAAACAGACCCAGGACTCCAGATGTGGCCTCAGTAGGGCAGAGTAGAGGGGTAGGAGAACTCCCTCCACATGCTGGCTTTACTCTTCTGAATGCACTCCAGGACACTATTTGCCTTCTTGGCCACAAAAGCTAATTGCTGGGTCACAGGCAACTTTTTGTCCACCAGCACTCCCAGGTCCTTCTCCACAGAGCTGTTTCCCATCAGGTCAACCTTCACCCGCACTGGTGCAAGAGATTGCTTCTCCCCAGGTGCAGGACCTTACACTTGCCCTTGCTGAACTTCATGAGCTTCCTCTGCCTAGAGGTTCCTCTGCCTACCTCTCCAGCCTGGCCAGGTGTGGCTGAATGCCAGCCTAGCTGACAGGGTGCCAGCCACTCCTCCCATCAGCAAACCTGCTAAGGAGTCACTCTGCCTCTTCATCCAGGTCATTGATAAAGACACTGAACATGACTGGACCCAGTCATGAATCCAGGGGAACATCACAAAGCTACAGGCCTCCAACTAGACTGCACAGCTGAGCCATTAAAGCATCAATGAAGACACAAACCCAAAGCTGTTTTCTGTGTATCTATGTTCTGTTTTCTGTGCATGGCTGTGTGCCATACACAGCCACTTTCCCCTTCTTCAAAAGCACTTTGCAACCTCAAGAGGCCCAAAAGTAAGGAGCAAAGAGCAAACATCACCATGCCAGTTCCTATCCTCCTAGCTGAAATCTCCCCTGGTGGTTTCCTGAGCTCATCACAATTATTTCTGTCGTGTTTTTTTCATTTTTGGTTTTTTTTTTTTACATTTTGCCATGACAATTCCAGCTATCATCACAAACATTTTATGCCTAACGACTTCTGGCTTCCTTATGCTGTTTTCATTTGAATGCTAAAAGGCTGTAATGAGACTAAAGATAACAGCCACAAAAAATAATGATATGGCTCAAAAGAGGGGGGAACTGGGGAAGAAAGAGGAAAACAAAGAGAAATCACCCACTAGCATTCAAAGAGTAAAGCTGAAGGTAAGCCAATGGTGTGTTCAAGTGGCCAAGAAGGCCACCAGCATCTTGGCTTGGATCAGCAATGGTGTGGCCAGCAGATCTAGGTAGGTATGCAGTTGTCCCCCTGGCCACACCTTGAGTACTGGGTTCAGTTTTGGGCCTCTCACTCTAAGAAGGACACTGAGGTGCTAGAGCATGTCCCAAGGAGAGCAGCTAAGCTGGTGAAGGGCCTTGAACACAAGACTTGTGAGGAACTGCTGAGGAGAGACCTCACTGCCCTCTACAACTACCTCAAAAGAGGTTGGAGCTGGGTGGAGGTGAGACTCTTCTCACATGGAACAAATGGCAAGGCAAGAGGAAAACAGCCTCAAGTTGTGCCAGGAGAGGTTCAGGTTGGATATTATGAAAAGCATCTTCCCAGAAAGGGCTCTCAGGCATTAGAAGAGGCTGCTCAGGGAGGTGGTGGAGTCACTAACCTTGGAGATACTTAAAAGCTGCGTGGATATGGTGCTGAGGGATGTGGTTTAGTTGCAGTGGCTTGGCAGTAGTGATTGTGAGCCCTAGGTGAGTGGTTGGACTTGATGGTCTCAAAGGTGTCTTCCCACCTCAACAGTTTTATGATGACTGGGGAAAACAAAATAAACATGTATTCTGAGGGAGGTCATTTTACCTGCTTCTAAATCCAACACAGGCCACTCTGCTCCAACCTGGGTAAGGAGCTCCTCTGCTTTGAAGCATTGTGAGAAGAGAAGCAAAGCCCCAAATCCTCTTTCCTGAGCTTATTGCTAGTTTATTTTTGTGTCACTGATGGGCCACACACCCAAAACCTCAGCTGTGTCCCTTGCAAGCCACCTGGCCTCAGTGGCACCAATTCTATCCTTCTGTCACATCTGGGTCAGTGGCTAATGTCAGCAACTTCTGCCCACCCTGCCCAACTTTGTCACTGCTAAGGAGCACACAGGATCGATGAACAGAACCCCTGTCCTGGCTCAGAATCCTAGAGGTCTTTTCCAACTGAAAAGATTCTAAGGTCATCCAGTCCAACCATTGACCTAACACTACCATGGCCACTAAACCACGTTTCAAACTGCCAAATCCACAGGTTTCTTGAGCACCTCCAGGCATGGGTACTCCACCATCTCCCTGGGCAGCCTCTTCCAGTGCCTGACCACTCTCTGAGTGAAGAAACTGGTCCCAATGTCCATTTGAAACCTGAGGCCACTTCCTTTCGTTCTACCACTTGATACAAGGAAGAAGAGGAGCAGCCATGGAGCTGACAGGGCTGGCCAGCCACCCGGCTTGAGTATTGATCAGTGAAACACAGAGCTTTGAACCACTGAACCCCCACCAGAATCAATATTTTCCTTTTAAAACTAGCACTGGCTGGAGGGGGGAGCATGGGGGGAGGAGGACACAGACCTCAGCTAATACAGATTCAGTGTTGTTCTGGGTTTTACATTATTCACTGAACCCCATCCTATGTCATGCTGCAGTGAATATATTACCATATATGATGACAAAGAGATTACCCAACTCCTACAAAGACACCATAAAGCAGCAGCTCACTCAGCTCCTTCCTCTGGCAATCCTCATTAGCTACGTGTAATTAAGTCGCTATACATTGAGGTTGTGCCTCTGCCACCAGCTCTTCATGGTGAAAGACTGGAATAATAAATCAAAATAATGATGAAGCTCAGAATCCCAGCATGGGGGAGCTGGAAGGGATCTCCAGAGATCATCCAGTCCAAGTCCCCATGCCAAAGCAGGGCACTCCATAGCAGCTTGCCCAGGATCACAACACCCAGGTGGGTTTGGAAGCTCTCCAGACAAGGAAACTGCACAGCCTCTCTGCGCAGCCTGTTCCAGGCCTCCAGCACCCTCACACTGAATAAGTTTCTCCTCACATTCAGAAGGAACCTCCTGGATTCCAGTTTGTGCCAACTGCCCCTTGTTCTGTCACTGGCACCACTGATAAGAGTCTGGCCCCCCACCCTTTAGCTCTTGCTAAGCTTTGCTCAGATCCCCTCTGGGGCTGCCCTTCCACAGGCTCAACAGCCCCAGGGCTCTCAGCCTTTGCTCCTCACAGAGCTGCTCCAGGCCTCTCAGCACCTTCATGGCCCTCCGCTGGAGTCTCTCCAGTGGTTTCCTTTCCTTCTTGAATTGGAAAACCCAGAAACAGACCCCAGACTCTGGATGTGGTCTCAGCAGGGCAGAGTAGAGGGGTAGGAGAACCTCTTTCAACCTGCTGGCCACACTCTTGTTCATGCACCCCAAGGACACCATTGGTCTTCTTGGCCATGAGGGCACATTTCTGGCTCATGGGCAACTTTTTGTCCACCAGCACTTGCAAGTCCTTCTAGTCCTTCTCCACAGAGCTGCCTTCCATCAGGTCAACCTCCACCTGCACTGGTGCAGGGGACTGTTTCTCCACCAGTGCAGGACCCTACACTTGCCCTTACTGAATGCATGCAAACAGCAACAAACCCCAAAGCTCTGTGACAAGTCTCAAACTCCAAGAAACGTTTTCTTGTCAAGCTCTGCAAAGCCACATCTCACTTGCTGCCCAGCCAGCGACCTCCCACAAGTCAACAAAAGCCACCACATCCCAAGAGGCACTCAGCTGAGAGTACCCAAGATAGGACACTGACAGTGGATGAGCTGCAGGCAGAGGAAAAAAGAGGAAAGAAGGGATCCCTGCAGGAAAGTTTAATGATTTATTCACCTGGAAAAATGTTCTCCTCTTTCTAAAAGCCACTTTGTATTCTCAGAGCCATGTGTGATGTTCATGGGGTTGAAGGTAAGCAACTCAGCTCCAAGCTGACCACTATCTTTACCAACCAGATGTTGCTGCCTTTTTTTTTTTTTTACATTTTGGAAGCTGCCCTTCAGCTTCCAGGACGTTTCAAATCAGCAATTCTAATGATTCCTCTTCATTAACCACTCCAGCAAATGTACATCCATGGAGACTGAGGAATTCACTATGGAAAACATCGTTTCATGACACCTGCCACCAGCCTAGTTGCCCACAAAACCTGCCACATCTGTCAGTACGAATACAACTAACCCAAGTCCCATCTCTTTTCACCCCAAACCTGCTGCTCACTGGGCATGAGGCACAGGCTTTGCATGGAGGGGATGCTGGGCAGAGCTTACCACATGGCCCCATCTGTCTCTCCATGGTTCCTCTCCTGATGAACAGTGGTCACTAGCAGCCCCAAAGCTGTGAGATGAGAACATTTCACCACGGTTTTGGTGCCACACAGAGTGGTCAGATACACATATGGGAGTAGATGTGATGGACAAGAGGTAAGAGGATACCTGAAGATAGGAAGTTCTATCTAAAGAGAAGATGGAGATTCCCTTTTTACAAGGAGTGCCATGGAAAAGACAAGGGGTGATCAACACAAATTAGTCTTGGGGAGATTCCCATTGGACTCCAGAAGAAAACATTTCACCACGAGAACAATCAGACATTGGAATCATCTCCCAAGCAGTGGATTCCCCTACCCTGGTCAATTTTAAGACTCAGCTTGATAGGCTGCTGGGGCAGCTCAGTTCAACTGCACTGTCACCTGGAAAGGTTGGACCAGATGATGCTTGGAGTCTCCTCCAACTTGGCATTCTATGATCCTGTGAGGAACTTCAAGGCTCACAGGATGGTAGGGGTTGAAAGGGACCTCCAGAGATCACTGAGTACCACCCTTCTGCCAGAGCAGGATCACTGGAACAGCTCAGGTTGCACAAGAACACATCCAGATAGGGCTGGAAAGCCTCCAGAGGACACTCCACCACCTCCCTGGGCAGCCTGTTCCAGCTCTGTGACCCTTACAGTAAAGAAGTTCCTCCTCATTTGAGATGGAACTTCCTGTGCTGTAGTTTACACCCTTGTCCTATTACAGGGCACAAGTGAGCAGAGTCTGTTGTCTGTCCCCTCCCTCTTGACCCCCAACCCTCAGATATTTATAGACATTGATGAGAACCCCTCTAAGTCTTCTCTTCACCAGACCAAACAGCCCCAGGTCCCTCAGCCTTTCCCTCAATCATCTCCGTAGCCCTCCCTTGGACTCTCTCCAGTAGATCCCTGTCCCTCCTGAACTGGGGAGCCCAGAACTGGATGCAGTATTCCAGGTGAGGTCTCACCAGGGCAGAGCAGAGGAGAAGAAGAACCAAGAGTGGTGGAGCACTGGAGCAGGGTGCCCAGAGAGGTGATGGGAGTCGCCATCTCTGGAGTCATTCAAAACCCACCTGGATCTGAAACTTTCTCTACGTGAGCCTGCTCTGGATCACACAGGAGCTGGGCTAGATGACCTCCAGAGGTCCCTTTCAACCTCTACCATGCTGGGATTCTGTGACTGATGGAGTTAGAAACCTGGCAAAGCACAGTACCCACTGCTTGACCATGCCCAACATCCCCATGGCTATCCACATGGGACTATGAACACAACAGGGCTCGTTCAGGGTAGACATCAAATGATGCTAGAGCACAATTTGGGGTTGCTTGAAAAAAAAAAAACAAAAACAAAACCGGTGAATCCAGCCTTGCTGGAATGGTTTCAGCTCTGCAAGGCAGGTGAGGAAAGCTCAGGGAGGGCGCAGAGATCAATGACCCTGTGTGCCCCGGACAGATTCTGTTCTCCTCCCATCCCCTGCATGTATTAGCAGAATATTTAGAAATCAATTGAAAGCAATTAATCAGCCAGAGGGAGATAAGGGCTAAAGAAGAAAAGAGATTAGCTGTTGATGCACAAACAGAGCTCCACCAGGGAGGAACTGCTGTGGTTGGAAGCCTCCTCTGAAAATTACCTATTAGCTCCGCTTAAAAGAAAGGAATTTCAAAGAGGCAACCTGAATAATTAAAAGGAAGAGTTAATGGTTCATACTAACAGCTTCTGCAAACCTCTCTTTGTTAACCAACACGGCCCACTGAAAAAAAAAGGACCTGCAGAGGAACCAGAACCCTTGGCTGGGGTCAGATCCACACATCTCTGAATCCCCCTGGCATTATGGATTGAGGACATTGTAGCTGGAGTCAAGAGAAGTTCTCCTCCCCCTCTACTTCTGGAGCAGGGAGAAGAACTTTCACATCTGGAGTCCTGAGTTCTGGGCTACCCAGTTTAAAAGAAGCAGGGAACTACTGGAGTGTCCAGTGGAGGCTATGAAGAAGCTGAGGGGTCTGGAGCATCTCTGTGAGGAGGATGAGAGCTATGAGGATGATCTCTGAGGGCGCTAGGGCTACTGAGCCTACAAAAGGGCAGCCCTAGAGGGGATCTGAGCAATGCTCAGCAAGAGCTAGAGTGGGGAGCAAGAGGCTGGGGCCAGGCTCTTGTCAGTGGTGGTAAGTGACAGGACAAGGGGCAGTTGGCACAAACTGGAACCCAGGAGGTTCCCTCTGGATGTGAGGAGAAACTTGTTTGGTGAGAAGGTGCTGGAGCCTCAGGTCAGGCTGCCCAGAGAGGTTGTGGAGTCTCCTTCTCTGGAGACTTTCAAGACCCACCTGGATGTGTCCCTGTGTGACCTGTCCTGGTTGGTCCTGCTCTGGCAGGGGGATTTGACTTGACCTTTGGAGGTCCCTTCCAACCCTCACCTCTCTGATTCTATGATTCACTGGGCACTTTCCAGGGCACACACTGGAACACAGGAGGTTCCACCTGAGCAGGAGGAGATACCTGTTTGGTGTGAGTGTGCTGGAGCCCTGGAGCAGGATGCCCAGAGAAGTTGTGGAATCTCCTTGTCTGGAGAGATTCCAAACACCCCTGGGTAAGCTGCTGTGGGTGTCCTGCCTTGGCACAGGGACTGGACTGGACGTTCTCCAGAGGTCACTTCCAACCCCATCATGCTAGGATTCTGTGAACCACTGTAGAAACTCCAAGCTATGCGCATGCAATGTGCTTAGGGTGGTCCCCAGATGCCATGTGTAAACTCAGGGATTCTGTGAACATAGCTGGGACACAGAGAAACCCCAAACTCACCCCCAGGTGCTACCAGCAGGCTGAAAACTGGGAGTCAAACACCAACCACTGCTTTCTAATCCTGAAATACTTGCAGTATTCTGCTGGGTGGTGTGACCAAAACTATTCCTACCTATGCCCAGAGGCAGAAGAAGCCATTTACAGCTGCACTTGGTGCCTGCCTGGAATTAAAAAGCAACTTAGGTTGCAAAGTTAATAGAAGTGACAGCTTTGTATTAATCTTTGCACGAGCTGCAGAGCTCTGAGCCAGCAGCCACTTGAGCCACGTTAAGAGTCACAGGGTTAGGGGAAAGGCAAATCAAATCTAAACCTAGAGGAAAATAAAATCAAACTGAAACCAAAAGGAAGCTGAGCGGCAGAAGCCACAGAAGACGAATGACAGTGTCAGCAGTAAAAGTGCATGCAGAGGATTGCAATCCAGGGATGGACCTCCATAGAATGGGCTCAGCATTGGTCACCCTGTGGGGGTTTCCACCTTTCTTGCTAGGGTGGAAAGGTCCATCCTGGAGACAGTGGGCATGAAGGAACCAAAGCAACCCCGCTAAGCAGAAAAAAACAACACCTCATTTTTTTAATTTTCCAGCCAGAGGCTGCAAAATATTGATGCTTTCTGGAGGATGCCATGCTCTGGAGAGTTTTAGCTGGAGGCTGGGGAGCTTAAGTATCTCCTGAGTGTTGCAGATAGGGTCTGGCGATCTGAAGATGGTGCGATGTTACGGAAAGATAGGGCCCCTCTCTGTGTTCTGTAGGACTTCTCTATGGTTTCTCTATGATTCCTTTGTTATACTTAGCTTCCTGTCTGTGATGCAAGCAGAAGGAAGTGATGTTGCTACCTATCCTATATAATCCCATGCTACACGTTAATAAACGCCATTTTGCTGTCCACCACATTGGTGTTTGCATGCTGATGACCACGTGCTGCCATTAGTGAACCAGGGCATTGTGGCGAGGAGGCCACACCTGAGGGACCTGGGTTGTTGTTCAAGCCTGGAGAAAAGGAGGCTGGAGAGAGACCTTCTCCTTCTCTACAACTCCCTGGAAGAAGCTTGTAGGCAGGTAGGAGTTAGTCTTTTCTCTCAGACATAATACAAGAGGAGATGTCCTCAAGTTACAGCAGAGGAACTTTAGGTTGGACATGAGGAACAATTTCTTCCCCCAAAAGGGTTGTCAAGGCCTTGCCCAGGCTGCCCAAGGCAGTGGCAGAGTCTCCATCCTTGGAAGGAGTTCAAAGCTGTGTAGATGTGGTGCTGAGGGACATGCTTTGGTGGTGACCTGGCAGTGCTGAGTTAAAGGTTGGACTTGATCTTCAAGTATGGGTATGATATGGGTTTAAGCTGGAAGAGGGGAGATTTAGACTGGATATTAGGAGGAAGTTCTTAACAGTGAGGGTGGCAAGACACTGGAACGGGTTGCCGATGCTTCCTCCCTGGAGGCGTTTAAAGCCAGGCTGGATGAGGCCTTGAGCAGCCTGCTCTAGTGGGAGGTGTTGGAGCTGGATGATCCTTGAGGTCCCTTCCAACCTAAACCATTCTATGATTCTATGATTCAAGGTCTCTTCCAACCAAAACAATTCTACAGTTCTATAAAGTCCTCCTGTATCAAAGCTCCAGGGGAGCATGGAGGGGCCAAGAATATCAAAGTCCAAGAGAACACAACACTTACACCTGCTCCTGATGGACTCAAACACTTCACCATGGCTGGCAAAAGGCAGCTCAAGCACCCATTTGAATTTTAAATTGCATTAAATGCTTTCCAGAGCTCTCCAGGATACATTCAGGGCTTCCTTAGTGTTATGGGGCAGATGTGCAGAACTCTTGATGTCAAAGAATCCTACAATTAACCACGTTGGAAAACACCTTTGAGATCATCGAGTCCAACCTATCACCTAACACCTTCTAATTAAGTAAACCACGGCACTCAGTGCCTCATCCAGCCTCTTTTTCAACACCTCCAGGGATGGTGACTCCACCACCTCTCAGGGCAGCCCATTCCAGTGGCCAATCTACCTTTTTTTAATCCTATTTTAATGGGTCCTGTTGTCCTTGCATCTGCCACCAGGAATGGTGACACTGCCATGGTGAAGGATCCTGGCTCCAGTAAGGCATTCTTGATATTCCCAGCATCACTGCTAGGGTGCAGAAAGAAGGAGAAGAAAGAGAGGTGGGACAGGAGCTCATGCAAGGAGTAGAGAGGAAAAGGAGAGAGGTTATCGAAGCAAGATGTGCAGCAAGGGGAGCTGCCAAATTTCATTGCTTCATCACAAGCCTCACAGGGTTTATTTGGTTTGGATTATTTTCTTTCTTCCCCTCTTAACTCAGATGCACTCATGAAAATCTCAGCTTTCAGCTTATAAATAAAGTTCATGACCCTCCACCAGGGTAAGAAAAAAAAACCTGCTTGGTTTCTCCTTGTGGGCTGCACAGAAAGCAAAGGGAATAAAAGGAAGCCTTTAGCTCTTCTGAATTACCTTCATAATCTGAGCCATGGTTTTCAAATAGCTGGAGTTGGAAAACAAAAATGGCATTAAACTCCAGAGTGATTAAGGTTAGAAAAGGCCTCTAAGATCATTGAGCTCATCTGTCAGCCCAACTGCCACAGCCACACATTTCTTCAATACCTTCAGGAATGAGGACTCCACCACCTCCTCAGGCAGCCTACTCCAATCTCTGACCACTCTTGAAGGAAGGAAATTTCTCCTAATACCCAACCTAAACCTTCCCTGGTGCAACTTGAGGCCATTTCCTCTCATCCTCTTGGACAGTTACTATGCTAGGAGTCAGGTATCCATGAAGCAATTTTATCAACTCAAAGCTAAATGTGACGAAGAATAAGAATTCAAGCACAGGTTACAAAAATGACATTGAGGGGCTGGAGCGGGTCCAGAGAAGGGTAACAAAGCTGGTGAAGAGTCTGGAGAACAGGGCTGGGGAGGAGCAGCGGAGGGACCTGGGGATGTGCAGCCTGGGGATGTGCAGCCTGGAGAAGGAGAGGCTGAAGGGAGACCTGGCTCTCCACAAGTCCCTGAAAGGAGGTTGAATCCAGGTGGCGGTTGGGCTCTTCCAGACCAAATAACAGAACAAGAGGAAATGGGAAATGCCCGGGGC
Source organism: Tricholaema leucomelas (assembly GCA_013400475.1). Taxonomy (NCBI): domain Eukaryota; kingdom Metazoa; phylum Chordata; class Aves; order Piciformes; family Lybiidae; genus Tricholaema lacrymosa; species Tricholaema leucomelas. The sequence continues at coordinate 70,392 of WAAF01020773.1, forward strand.
GGCGGTGGGGGGTGTTAGATTGGATATTAGGGCAAATTCCTTCCCCAGAAGAGTGGTCAGGCATTGGAACAGGCTGCCCAGGGAGGTGGTGGAGTCACCATCACTGAAGTGTCTAAAACCATGGCATTTAGTGGGCATGGTGGTGTTGGGCTGATGGTTGGGCTGATGGATGATCTTGGAGGGCTCTTTCAACTGGAACAATTCTATGGCTGATGCAAAGCATTCATCAGGCAAGACAAAAAAGATGTTGTTCCCTGCCATCGACTTGCACAAAGGCTTAGATGCCATTCACCTTTTCTACCCTGCCCTCACAGGACCTCTCCCCTGGGCTGTGCCCAGCACTGGGCACTGCCCCAGAGCAAATGTTGTGCTGAAAAGATCAGGCCAATCACAACAAAAATAGCCAAAGCAGCTCGGGGATTTGGAAGGGCAAAAAATAAACCAAATGCAACTCCTCCAACTCAGTGCAGCCAACAGCCTGTGGGAAAATGATGTCCAGCTCTGCCTGCGAGATGTGGCAGGGTGTTTGCAAAGGGGGCATGAGGAAAATCAATGCTGCAGGAACAGCCAGGCTGGGAATCAGGGTCAGGGACCAAAATCTAGAATGAGCTGCACAACAGAATCAATGAGCAGGGACTTTTTAAGGTGTCAGGTAGTGACAGGAATGGGGAGGAATGGATCCAAGCTACAGAAGGGGAGATTTATACTGGATATTAGGAAGAAGTTCTTCACCATGAGGGTGGTGAGACATGGGAACAGGTTGACCAGGGAAGCCTCACCCCCTGGATGATTTTAAGGCCAGGCTGGATGTGAGTCGGAGCAACCTGATCTAGTGTGAGCTGTCCCTGCCCATGGCAGGGGGGTTGGATCTGAATAATCCTTCCAACCCTGACAGTTGTGTGACCATGACTTTGGTTGCTGTACTCTAGTCTCTCAGCACTGTAAATAAAGAGTTTCTAGGGATGAGTTGGACGCCAGAGCAGTCCCCTGGAGCCAGGTCACTCAAAGATAACTCCAGGATAAGGTTTAAAACTGGAAAAATCAAAGGAGTAGCTGGTCACTGACACACAATACCCCACCTAGAAAGACTCAAAATTCTTCCAAGCTGTTTTTTTCCCATTACAAGCCAGGAAGGCTTTTAATATTTCAGCTGCCAGGACAGCAGCCAAATCCCCTCTCCCTTGGGGCTGCCTGTGAGACCAAAAGAAATAAAACAATATCTGAAAATCAGGCTGATGGAAAGAGTCTCCATCTGACAGCTCAGTTACTTCCAATCAGAAAACTTCAGATCTTCCAGGATGAAGCACCAGGAGAGGCAGAGCATGGCCAAAACCTTCACCAAGCTGAGGCACATTTGGTAACTGCTCTGTGCACCAATTTCCACCCGCTTGGATAGGCTGCAAAAGGGATAAAAAACAACAGGGGGGAAAAAAAAAACCTCAACCCCAAACTTTTTTGTTTTTATTGAATGAGATTCACCCTCGCACCAGAGTCCCTGCAGGATTCCAAATATTTGATGCAATCAGAAAGAAAACAAAACCATCCCAAAATGACAACTGAGAGAGAAACAATCTGGGAAGTTTTAACCTTCAAAATCTGCCTTGGAATTGTGGTTGAGAATCCAGCAGGCAAGGGAAGAAGCAAAGACAAGCTGAGTGGTGCCTGCTTTGGTGTGACAGTTTTGGGGGTGGTGTAGAAAATAACACCAGGAAGCTGGAGTTAATGCTATGAAAATTTCAAGCATTAAGAGAACTGATAACCCCAGTTGGATCCTGGGACAGGAACCACGGTGTGGAGTGCACAGCTCTTCGGTGCTGCTCAGTGCTACTGATTCCCTTTTATTGGAGGGGGAGAAAAGAACAAACGGTCGACAAGGAACCCAAAACCTCTTTAGTAACTCAACCTGACCACTTGCATCAACAGCAGCAGCTCAGCAAGTGAAAAGATAAACCAAGTCCAGTTCTGGGCTTCCCACTTCAAAAAGGGACAGGGAACTACTAGATGGTGTCCAGTGGAGGTTATGAAAGTGCTGAGGGGCCTGAAGCATCTCTGTGAGGAACCCTGGGGATGTTGAGCTTGCAGAAGAGCAGCCCCAGAAGGGATCTGAGCAATGCTCAGCAAGAGCAGTGGGGCAAGAGGCTGGGGCCAGATTCTAGCCAGTGGTGCCAGGGACAGGACAAGGGACAAGGAGCACAAACTGCAACCCAAGAGGTTCCATGTGAAGATGAGGAGAAACTTGTTTGGTGTGAAGGTGCTGGAGCCCTGGATCAGGCTGCCCAGAGAGATTGTGGAGTCTCCTTCTCTGGAGACTTTCGCACCCACCTGGATGTGTCCCTGTGTGACCTGCCCTGGGTGGTCCTGCTCTGGCAGGGGGATTTGACTCGATCTCTGGAGGTCCCTTCCAACCCTCACCTCTCAGATTCTATGATTCATTGGGCACTTTCCAGGACAGTCATCCCAAACCTCAGGTAGCACCACAACCATTGACATCTTTCCCTCCTCATCCTCATGCCCACATTGCAACCCCACAGCAAGAAGCAGGAAGCAGCCTCCTGGGAGCTGCTCTCTGCTGCTTCACTCCAGACACAAATCTTTTTTTTAGTCGAGTTGCAGCTTGATTTTCTACCAATTAATCCTACAGGCAGCAACTCTGCTCTGGTCTTCTGCCACCTGCAAAAATGCTCCTGAAAGACTGCTGGGAGGGGCGTTCTGAAGGGATTATATTGTTTAGTGATCCAGTTATAATCCCCCTGATAAGAGGAGCTGAGCCGGGTGGAGGGGAATCAGCTCGATGCTATTTGCAAATAAAAATTAAAGGGGAGATAGCAGAAGGTTTACTCAGCCTCCCACCTTATCTGCAAAGCATGGCACAGCGATAGATTATTTGATCCAGTTCTGGTCTGGAAAGGAAAACCGGGCTCTAGGGAATCCAGACGCGATGGGTATCCCAGGAATGGGCAGCCTTAGAGAAAACCACAGTAATCAGAAACCAGCAGAAATGCACAGTGGGACCTGCAGATGAGGAGGTTTCACATTATCACAGAATGGTTTAGGTTGGAAGGGACCTCAAAGCTCATCCAGTTCCAACCCCCCGCCATAGGCAGGGACACTTCCCCCTAGAACAGGTTGCTCAAGGCCTCGTCCAGCCTGGCCTTGAACACCTCCAGGGAGGGAGCAGCCACAACCTCCCTGGGCAACCTGTGCCAGTGTCTCACCACCCTCACTGTAAAGAACTTTTTGGGGATGTCCTGGGATGGTTTATATGTGAAAAGCATCTGTAAGCCAGGACAGGCCAGTTCACCTGAAAAATTAATACGCCACAAAACCATCAAGTTGTAGAATTGTGTAATAGAATTATTAAAGCTGGAAAACTCCAAACATCAACCCAGCTCCACTACAGCCACAAAACTATATCCCACAGTGCCATGCCCACAGGTTGCTTGAACACTTCCAGCAAGGGGGATGCCACCATGGGCAGCCTGTGCCAATCCCTGACCACTTTTTTGGGGAATAATTTTTTCCTGATCTCCAACTTAAACCTCCCCTGGTGCAATTTGAGGCCATTTCCTTTTGTCCCATCACTAGTTAGTTTGGGAGAAGAGATAGACCAGCACCTGGCTCCAGGCTCCTTTCAGACAGCTGCAGAAATCCAGGTGGTCTCCCCTTAGCCTCCTCTTCTCCAGGCTCAACATCCCCAGCTCCCTCAGCTGCTCCTCACCAGCTTCCTTGCCCTTCTCTGGACCTGCCCCTGCCTTACTGCAAACCACCAAGCAGGCTGGAAAGAAATCAGCTCATCCCCACTGGCAGCTCCCCAGTGGTCCCAAGGCAAGCTGGAAACGCAGACTGCCCTCCAAGCTATTCCCAGAGAGTGGAGTCCAGCTTTACAGCATCACAAGCAGACATAAAGACAGCACATCTCCAGAGATACAAAGTCCCAAAAGCAACTCTCCCTGCCCTTCCTGGCTATAAGTAGGGTAGGATTGGATGTTCTTCATGATGCCTAATGCAACTGCTTCAGTTAAGTCACCCTTGGGAATTACATCCATGACTCAGTTGGAAAATTATTTGCAATCAATAATTGATAGGTTGGCCATGAGGAACAATTACCCAAAAGGGTTGTCAAAGTCTGGAGCAGACTGCCCAGGGCAGTGGTGGAGTCTCCCTCCTTGGAAGGGTTTGAAAGCCATGGAGAGATGGTGCTGAGGGCCATGTTTTAGTGGTCACCTGGCAGTGCTGGCTTAAGGGTTGGACTCAGTGACCTCAAAGCCCTCCACTTCCATGATTCTGTGATTCAAACTACACAGGGAGAAGGGAGCTTTGCGATGCTCAGCAGGAGATGTTCAACCCTGAACTCACAAGCCCAAGGAGGACCTGGGGAGATGGTGAATGAGCTGTCTAATGAGACTAGGCTCCAAAATCAGCTTTCAAGACACAGCAAGGCAGCTGTGCCTAGAGCAGCCTGGGCACTGAAGACCCAAGCACAGACCTCATTTCCATCCACGCAACACGCCCCCGGCACTTATCTCCATTGCCTGAAGACCTGCTGAAGTCCAGAGGATTTCACCACTGATCAGAGTCCATGAGGGCATGGCTGACTCAGGTCCTCCAGAAAGAACTGTACCAAAATTCTGCACCAAATGAGCCAGTATGAGCCCAGGTGGCCAAGACCACCAACATCATGGCTTGTATAAGCAGCAATGTGACCAGCAGGACCAGGGTAGTGATCATGCTACCAGGATCCAACACTTATGGGGCTACACCTAGAATACTGGGTTCAGTTTTGGGCCCCTCACTCCAAGAAAGACATCCTAGTGCTGGAGCAGGTCCAGAGAGGGGGCAAGGAAGCTGGTGAAGGGTCTGAAGAATAGGGCTGGTGAGGAGCAGCTGAGGGAACTGGAGGTGTTTAGTTTGAAGAAGAGTAGGTTGAGGGGAGACCTCTTGGCTCTCTACAGCTCCCTAAAAGGAGGTTGGAGCCAGGTAGGGGTTGGTCTCTTCTCCCTAAGAATAAGTTATAGGACAAGAGGAAATGGGCTGAAATTGTGACAGGGGAGGTTTATATTGGATATTAGGAACAATTTTTTTCCTGCAGGAGTGGTCAGGCACAAACAATCTCTCTGCAGCTACCTAAAAGGAGGTTGGAGGCAGGCGAGGGTTGGACTCTTCTCCCTAATATCAGGAGATAGAAGGAGTGGGAAAGGTGCAAAGGGAGGTTTAGGTTAGACATCAGGAACAAATTCTTTCCTGCAAGCGTGGTCAGGAATTGGAACAGGCTGCCCAGGGAGGTGGTGGAGTCTCCATCTTTGGAGGGATTGAAAAGATGTGCTGAAGGACATGGCTTAGTGGTGACCTGGCAGTGCTGGATCTTAAAGGTCCTTTCCAACTTTAACAGTCTCACGATTCCATACAGTCTGGCCTGGCCTGCAGTCCTGAGCTGTTCAGCTCCAACATCTTCCTCCCAGAGACCAGTGTGCTGGACATTCCTTGGCAGCTACTGTGCCATCAGCAGACTGGAGATGCACTGCTGCCTCGCTGCATTGTTTGCCAAGCCCATCTGAAAGGAGTATTTTCTCCACCACAAGAGAAACCCTGCAGGGCTTTGTCTCCCTGCTGTGACTGTGCAGAGAACTTCACTGCAGGCAAGAAGCTTCTTCAGCAGAAGGCCACCACAATAAAGCCCAGCTGAATATATCTCACCTGCAATCAGCATCTCAACAGCTTAACAGGAGGACAGAATGGGACAAGCAGCTGTCACCCCAGCCACCAGCTCTGCCGCCAACATCATCCCAGCCTCTCTCCTGATCTGGGCTAAAATGTGGTGGGAATAAGGAAGAAACTGAGCTGCACCAGGTCATGGTTAAAAAACACATGTTGGGTCATGGACAGAAGACACGAGAAGCTCTCCCACCCCAAAGCTGTCACTGCAGAATTGCCACAGGGAGCGCCAGGATTCTGCCAGCGACTGAAACTGGTTTGGGCTCAGTTCAACCCTGCTCCTGGAATCAAGTAACATCAAGTTCAGTTCTGGCCCCTCATGCCCAGAAGGACACTGAAGGGCTGGAGCAGGTCAAAAGAAGGGCGACTGAGGTGGAAAAAATGGTCTAGAGCCCAAGTCCTGAGGGGAGCAGCTGAAGGAACTGGGGTTGTTCAGGCTAGAGAAAAGGAGGCTGAGGGGAGACCTTCTCTGTACTGGAAGAGTGTGGCCAGCAGGTCTGGGGAGATTCTTCTCCCTCTCTGCTCTGCCCTGCTGAGACCACATCTGCAATACTGTGTCCAGTTTTGGGCTCCCCAGTTCAGGAGAGACAGGGACAAGCTGGCGAGAGTCCAACAGAGAGCCAGGAGGATGACTGGGGGACTTGAGCATCTTCCCTATGGAGAGAGACTGAGAGCCCTGGGACTGATTAGTCTGGAGAAGAGAAGCCTGAGAGGAGATGTGATCAGTGTGTGAGGAGATCTGAGGGGTGGGAGTCAAGTGGCTGGAGCCAATCAGAGCCAATCTCTTTTCAGTGGTCATCAGCAGTAAGACAAGGAGCAACAGCTACAGACTGGAACACAGAAGATTTCACCTCAACATGAAGAAAAACTCCTTTACAGTGAGGGTACCAGAGCCCTGGAGCAGGCTGCCCAGAGAGGTTGTGGAGTCTTTCTCTCTGGAGACTTTCAAACTCTGCCTGAATGCATTCCTGTGTGAACTATCTTGGGTGATGCTGCCTTGGCAAGGAGGCTGGACTCGATCTCTGGAGGTCCCTTCCAGCCTCTAAAGTTCCGTGATTCTGGCTTTCTACAACTCCCTGAAAGGAGGCTGGAGTGAGGGGGGAATAGTTACAAGAGATAGGACAAGAGGAAACAATGTGCACCAGGAGAGGTTTAGGTTGGATATTAGGAAGAATTTGTTCACTGCAAGAGTGGTCAGGCACTGGAACAGGCTGTGCAGGGAGGTGGTGGAGTCCCCATCCCTGAAGGTGTCCCAGAAACATGTGGCCATGGCACTTGGGGATGTGGCTTAATGGCCATGGTGGTGTTGGGTTGATGGTTGGACTCAATGACCTGAGAGGTCTTTTCCAACCCTGATGATCCTGTTCTCCTCTGAACCAAGCTATTTCCAGTTCGCTCGCCTAGGATCTCATGTACACACAGCTCCCTCCAAATGCCCAAACCAGACATTGGCGGTTCCACAAGTTGTTGTTTTTTTTTCTCCCCTGGGTGATCTGCATATCAAATACGCTTCCTTTATGAGAAAAGAAAAAGAGACAGAGGAAAGGGCTTGTTTCCCTTATTTTCTTTTTCCTCTGACCCAGCAAGCTCCTGCAGGCCACCCAAACCTTGCCAGCACAGCAGGAGGATGCTCCCAGCCCCGGGGAAGAGCAGCTCCTGGCTACAGCCTGCCTGGAAATGGTTGACCGCTGTGACAGCTGCCTAGGAACCAGCTTTTGCTCTTCTCCAGGCTGAGGCTGGAGGAGCCAAACAGAATCACAGAAAGACCCAGGTTGGAAAAGCCCCTCTGGATCACCACGTCCAACCTAGAACCCTACTCTATAAGATTCACCTTAAACCATATCCCTAAGCACCACATCCAAATGACCCTTAAACACATCCAGGGTTGGTGACTTCACCAGCTCCCTGGGCAACTCATTCCAGTCCCTGACCACTCTTTTTCCTAATGTCCAATCTAAACCTCCCCAGCCTCAGCTTGAGGCCATTCTTCCTTATTCTGTCTCCAGTTACCTGTGAGAAGAGCCCAGCAGCAGCCTCTCCACAATGCCAGGACAAATCAGGATGTATCCCTGACCCAAAAGTGGAGGCTGCTCTGTGCAATCAATCCCCAACATGCTTAGAAAGTTCCTTTCCCCTTCACCACCACATACTTAATTCAATTTACTTTCATAGAGCCATAGAATGAGTTGGGTTGGAAGGAACCTTAAAGATCATTCAGTTCCAACCTGCCTGCCATGGTCAGGGATACCTCCCACTAAACCCAGGTTGCTCAAGGCCTCATCTAGCCTGGCCCTGAACACCTCCAGGGAAGGGGAATCCACAGCCTCCCTGGGCTACCTGTTCCAGCGTCTTTCCACCCTCACACTAAAGAGTTTGTTCCTCATCTCCAGTCTCAATCTCTCCTCTTCCAGCTCAAGACCATTTCCCCTTATCCTGTCACTCCAAGCACTTGTCACAAGTCTCAGCAGCAAACCCACACAGTCCCAGGCAGACCTCCTCCAAATGCACTCTAGGGATCATTCCTACAAGGAACTGCAGCTCCTGGAGTCCCTGCAAGGGAAAAACCACCCCCAGGGCAATTCGCACACCCAATACAAGCTCTCCGCCCCTCCTCTTTTGATCAAGAATCCCCAACAAATCCCTTACTCAGGTTATGGGGGGGGGGGGGCCCGGGCAGGACCTGCCAATCCACGGCTGGGAAGCTCCCCAGTCCCACCAGCAATTCCCACAGCCATCCAGTCCCACCTTTCATTTCAAGCTCAACCTTTTCCCTCTTTACTTTGCTTCCAAGTTCCGTTGAAGCCATTGCCGTAATTATCTCTGGCACTGCTCTGAGGACCTGGAGCACTTTGCTGGAGGCTCCCACTCATTCCTCCCTGCTTTTGGGTCATTCCTGGGTTTCCAGCTTATCCCAAGAGTTCCTGTTTGCTTGAAGCTTGCTTCTTTTTCTTACTTTGCAGTAGTAGCTCCATTTCAGCCCAAAAACATGAGAAAAGGAGATGCTGTAGGGGAACCAGGAATAAATAGGGAACAAAACCTGTGCCAAGGATAAAATGAGGGGAAAATTAATCCTTTTCAGCTCCCTCAGATGCTGTTTGAGCTAAGGAGGTGGGGAGGGATTCAAGAAAAGCCTCACGGGCATAGAGCAGACATTTTATTCCTTCCTGTCAGCCTGGAGCTGATTTGGGGAGCAAGACAGGTTCTCTCCTGCCCCCAGTTTGCACCTCTGCAAGCCAGGGGATGTGTGGAGAGCTGGGATTCCACACTTCAGGAGGTTTGAATTGAAAACCTGCTGCTTTCCAGCAGCTATTTAAGAGCTTAGGGGGATTTCCAGAAGGACCTACGCAAGTTAAGGTGCCTAAATCCCACCAAAAGTCCTTTTGAATCCTGCTACCTTCCTAAATCCCAGTTAGAGTTTATTGGTGTCATTAGATACTTAAATACCTTCATCCACATGCCTTAATCCCATGCCTGGGAAGCTGCTGACCACCACAGGCTGCCATCTTATCAGCTCCAAAATGGGGTGGAGAACCCCTTTTTGGGGATCAGACTCACTTGTGCCATCTTCCACCCCTCCCCTGTTGACACAAACACAAAACTTGTTTGGGTTTGTGCCCTTTTCCCACCCTTTTGCTCTGTCTCTGCGAGCACCATGGCAAAGATCACAATCTGCAAAGCCTCTTTGGAAGGGGTGCACAACAAAAATTGCATTTCCTCTAGCTTCACACAAGCTCCAACCACAGTCCTGGAGTGGCATCACAGGGTCACAGGATGTCAGGGGTTGGGAGGGACCCAAAGAGAAAACTGAATCCAACTCCCCTGCCAGAGTGGGACCACACAATCTAGCTCAGGGCACACATCCAGACAGGCCTTGAAAGTCTCCAGAGAAAGAGACTCCACAGCTTCTCTGGGCAGCCTGTGCCAGTGCTCTGGGACCCTTACAGTAAAGAGGTCCCCCACTGTTTTGAGCTGGAATCTCCCGTGCTGCAGCTTCCATCCATTGCTCCCTTTCCTATCTCAGGGAGCAGTGAGCAGAGCCTGTCCCCCTCTCCTGACCCCCAGCCCTCAGATAGTTATAAACATTGATTAAATCCCCTCTCAGTCTTCTCTTCAGACCTAACAGACCCAGGTCCCTCAGCCTCTCCTCATCAGGCAGTGCTCCAGTCCCCTAATCATCCTTGTAGCACCCTACTGGGCCCTCTCCAGCAGATCCCTGTCCCTCCTAAATTGGGGAGCCCAAAACTGAACACAGTATTCAAGGTGAGGTCTCACCAGGGCAGAGTAGAGAGGGAAGAGAATCTCCCTTGATCTGCTGGACACACTCTTCTTAATACACCCCAGGATGAACTTTTAAAACAAGGCATAACCTGAGAGGAAGGTGCACAGATGTGGCTGCAGCTTTTGGAGACTCCCAGTGCTCTGGCTGCAAATCCTACCCCAGGCAGACCCCACAGGAGAGTTTTGCTTGGAAGTGACTTGAAGCTCACAGAGTCCAACCCTGAATACAGCACTGCCAGGTCACCACTAAACCAGAGCCCACCTGGATGCCTTTCTGCATGAACTACCCTAGAGGATCCTTCTTGGCAGGTAGGTTGGACTCGCTGATCTCTGGAGGTGCCTTCCAACCTCTAAGGTTCTGTTATTCTGTGATTCTTGGGCTGGAGGACCCACAGCTGGACACACAGCAGTGCAGGTGAGGTCTCAACAGAGCAGAGGGGCAAAATCTCTTTCCATCTGCTGGCCACACTACTTTGGATGCAGCCCAGGCTGCCATTGGCCTTGGCAATCGTTGGGTTAAACTGGGATCTGAAGTTCTGAAGTTTAATGTGCTTCCTTGAGATGCATTTCTACAGCCTTTCTCAGGTTGTGAATGCATTCATTCTGTGTTTTACATAAATCTGGGCTTTCTTTCTAATCTCCTTAAGGATATTGTGGGGAAAGGACTCTAATGTCGTAGACTGCACACTTAAGACAATAATGGATAAAAGCCATTAGACATTCACACAAATGTCTTGAGAAGAGCCAATGGGGAGGAGAAGCCACGAGCTGAGAGGAGGTGGAGGACTGCAGAAGGGGCTTTCCAACACAGAGAGGGTCACACAGCCCACTAAGCCCCAACCTGCTTGAAAAGCAGTTTTCAGATGAGGACGAGAAAAATAACATCTCCTTAGCCTAGAAATTGTTTCTTTGTGAGCTTGAGAAAGGAGAAGAGAGGTGAGATTCAAACCAGTAAAGCAAGCTTGAGAAAGGGGAGGAATAAAAGGGAAAAAGCTGAGATCCAAGCCAGCAGAACATGGATCCACCTGAGGGTGGCTCCAAGAGGTCTATTGCTTAAGGGGTCTTGCCCATTTTGGCAGAGAGAGCAGAAATCACAGGCTCACAGATGTCAGGGGTTGGAAGGCACTCAAAGAGATCATCCAGTCCAACTTCCCTGTCAGAGCAGGACCACACAATCTAGCTCAGGGCACACAGGAACACATCCAGACAGGCCTTGAAAGTCTCCAGAGCAGGAGACTCCACAGCCTCTCTGGGCAGCCTGTGCCAGTGCTCTGGGACCCTTACAGGAAAGAAGTTCCCCCTTGTGCTGAGCTGGAACCTCCTGTGGTGCAGCTTCCATCCATTGCTGCTTGTCCTATCCCAGGGAGCAGTGAGCAGAGCCTGACCCCCTCCTCCTGACCCCCAGCCCTCAGGTATTGATAAACATTTATTAGATCCCCTCTCAGTCTTCTCTTCTCCAGACTAAACAGCCCTAGATCCCTCAGCTTCTGCTCATCAGGCAGTATTCCAGTTCCTAATCATCGTCCTAGCCCTCCACTGGACCCTCTCCAGCAGATCCCTGTTCCTCTTCAACTGGGGAACCCAAAACTGAACGCGGTACTCAAGATGGGGTCTCACCAGGGCAGAGAAGCAAGTCAAGAAGTCTTTTTATTCTGCAAGAAACTAGAATTTGTCACTGCTTAAAATCCAGAATGGCTGTGGGTGCTGTTGAAAGCCATCAACGTGGCTGAACAGCGCCCAGTGTCTGCTCATGTGGCCAAGGCAGCCACCAGCATGCTGATATGGATCAGCAAGAGTGTGGCCAGCAGGACCAGAGAAGTGACTCTCCCCTGTACTGGGCACCAGTGCAGCCATACCTGCAGCAGGTCCAGAGAAGGGCAACAAAGCTGGTGAAGGGTCTGGAGAACAGGGCTGTTGAGGAGCAGCTGAGGGAACTGGAGATGTTTAAGCTGAAGGATAAGAGGTTGAAGAGAGACCTCATTGCTCTCTGCAAGTCCCTGAAAGGGGGTTGGAGACAGGTGGGGGCTGGTCTCTTCTCCTAAGTATCAGGTGATGGCCTGCAATTGTGCCAGGGAAGGCTTAGGTTGGATGTTAGGAACTATTTTTTTCCTGCAAGAGTGGTCAGACATTGGAAGAGGCTGCCCAGAGAGGTGGTAGAGTCACCAAGCCTGGAGGTGTTCAAGAAACCTGTGGCCATGGCACTCTGGCACATGGTTTAATGGTCATGGTGGGTTCAGGTTGACAATTGGACTTGATAATCTTAGAGGTCTTGTGCAACCAAAACAATTCTGTGATTATATGACATCAGTACCAGCCCCCAGCAGCTACAGAAACCAGCACAGATTCTGCCACACTTGTTCATGCCTTCAGGCCTGGCATTAGTAAAGGAAGTCCCATCTCAGTGAGACACATCCCTGCCCTTCCTTCCCTACTCAGCTCACAAGAAAAATCTGTAGGGCGTAGGTTACTCCATCCACCACGACTGAAGGTTGAAAGGGAGCGGGGAAGGCACAGAAACAAAACCACCTTCATGTTGTACAAGAGACGGTTGAGTTCTTTCAGGAGGGACTCTGAGAGCCACTGCTGGCTGGCTGTGACTCTTAAACGCTCCTGAGAGAGCTGCCACATGGGTCCAGATTTATCACTGGTGTTTGCTAACTTGCACATCTGTTTTCTGTAAGCAGCTGTCCAAGTCAATGCATCTCCCCTTTCCTCACACACCACCCATGGAGCTTCTCAAGGACAAACCATCTTGGTGTTTGTCTGCTTAGTGGCCTTCACAATGCCATCTCAGCAACCTGAAGAACTAGCCACAAAAAGCATCAGTGGGCAAATTTAGGCATGACCTCTCCTCTCTGTGCTCTTGCAGGGCAGCACACCAGGTGATGCTTCGTTAAGTTTTCCTTCCTTTTTCAGTGTAAAAATAGAGAGGTTGCCCTATTCTGCAGCCCACTTGATGATCATGACATGGCTTAGTGATCCTGCTCTGCAGGGGGTTGGGCTGGATGAGCTTTCGAGGTCCCTTCCAGCCTATGACATTCTGTGATTAGTTTCAAACTAGCAAGGTTTTGTTGCTCCAGTGGCCACCCACAGGAGCCCAACTCTCTGTGGTGGCCCTTTTGGCCCTCTGCATAGGTTGAAAGTTGATCTTGATGATCTTAGGGGACTTTCCCACCTTAGTGATTCTGTGGTGATTCCCTGGGGGTGGGTTTAATCAAGAAGAGTGGTCTGTTCCCACCAGCAACACTGCAAACTTCTGGTTAGCTCCTCTAATTCCATTAAAGTCACCAAAACGATTCCCATTGCCCCGTGCCAGGGTAGCTTCTCCTAACCCAAAAGCTGAAGATGGTAATGTGGAAGAAAAGGGGGATTCCTCCCGGGACAGAAGCACTGGGAAAATGGCAAAAAGCCAAGGGGGTCATGAGGAACTAATGAGACTTCCCAGACCCCTGCTCATCTGGAGATGAGGAATGCGTGGCATGCAGAGGGAAAAAAGGGCCAACACAGAGTTGGGCTCCTGTGGATGGCCACTGGAGCAACAAAACCATGCTGATTTGAAACTGTAATCACAGAGTGTCAGGGGCTGGAAGGGACCCCACAAGCTCCAACCCCCCTGCCAGAGGAGGATCACCTAGAAGAGATCACACAGGAACATGTGCAGGCAGGTTTTGAATATCTCCAGAGAAGGAGACTCCACAACCTCCCCAGGCAGCCTGTTCCAGTGCTCTGTCACCCTCACAGGGAAAAAAGTCCTCCTCACATTTACATGAAACTTCCTATGCCTCAGCTTCCACCCACTGCCCCTTGGGCACCACCCAGCAGAGCCTGGCTCCATCCTCCTGGCACTCACCTTTACATCTTTATAAACATGAATGAGGTCTCCTCTCAGTCTCCTCTCTGAGCAGCACAGCCCCAGCTCCCTCAGGCTCTCCTTGTAAGAGAGATGTTCCATTCCCTTCATCATCTTTGTGGCTCTGTGCTGGAGTCTCTCAAGCAGCTCTATGTCCCTCTTGAACTGGGGAATGAAGAGCTAATAATTAATAATTCCTCTTTCTTCATGAAGGAAAAAAAAACAAATCAGAGCGTCTTCAAATATTTCTCTACCAAAAAAATGTTGAGTATGATCCAACAGATCTCCTGTCTTTAGTGTTTACAAGAAACCAATCAACTTGGGAGAAATGAAATAAAATAACAGAGGAAAAATGAAGAAAGGAAAGAGAAAATTTCACAGACATCCATGGTCTGAAAGGTAAAGCCACAGCTCTGCATGGTCTACCAGCTTCCAGGGCAGTGGTGCCAGCAGGTCTGCAGCACTGTGGAGATGGCCAACATCAACCACTGGCACCCACATCACAGTCCTGCTACAGTCACTCCATCATCGTGACTTGGAACCAGATCCAAGCCACTTCAGTAGCTCCAAGGGACTTGGAGATGGTTAAAAGCAAGATGGAAAGTGGTATGAGACCGGGGTCACAAGGGGGCATCTCACCTCTTGAGGCTGCAAGATGCTCTTGGATACATTTTGCTTCGAGCCAAGTGCAATCGTGCAGTAAAGCTGTTTGCAAATGAATTAATGTGCTCAGCTACTAATGATGCCCTGCAGCTGAAGTACGCAGCATGGGATGTTGCCATGGACGAGGAAGAACCAGGAGCAGCTCTTCAAGGGTTAAAGGGCAGAGAAGCACTTGAGGAGCCCTGCATATGCAAACAGGGGAGATTACAGGCAGATGGAGATAAGAGAACAAGAAACTGAAACAAAGATTGCAGGGGATATTAAAGAAGAAAGACTCCATCCACAGAAGATATTAAAGGTCAGTGAAAGGAGATGGTGTCTTCTCCAAGAAATTGCACAAGTGCTTTCCTGACACTAATCTTGACAGCAGAGGCAGATAGGTAAAACAAATTCTGCTCAAGAGAGACATGGACCAGCTGGAGAACAGGGGGCAGTGAAAACAGCAGGAGATCTGGAGAGGGAACAGCAGCAAAGGCTCACTCCAGGTGGGCAGGGGTCACCTAAGCTGGGCACTTAATGCCCACACTCAAGTCCTGCCTCTTGCTACGCTGCCAAAAATACAGGAGGGGAAGGGGAAAAGTGTCCTTAAATGTCCCTAAATTCACAAAGTGTGTCCCTAAGTTCTCTAAACTGTAAACTCAGCCCAGACAGGAGAGACAATGACAAGAAGCAGAAATCAGCCTGAAAGGTGATAGGGCCCTGGGAGGAAGAGTTTGATTTCTGTATCTTCATGGTTGATAGCAACTTTCAGGAGCCACCTCTTCAGATGTTGCTCTGCAGGGCAGAATTTTGGCAGCCTCTCTTCTCTACCATGTCTAACTTAAATCATGACTTGTATAATCTAAATCGCCATGTCTTTAGCCTAAATCACAACACATTTGACCTCAGTCATGGCACCTATAACCTAAATCACAATGCATATAAACTAGATCACAAGAGAGTCAGCTTAAATCATGGCCTATATGAGGTAAATCACAACATACACGACCTAAATCACAATGCATTTATGCATTTGTACCCAAATTATGAGGTAGGTAACCTAAGGCACGACACACAGAGCCTAAATCATGATGTACAGAGCCAAAATTATGACATACCTGACCCAAATCACAACATATTTAGCTTAAATCACAACATATCTGACCTAAATCACAACGTATCTGACCCAAATCATGACATATTCAGCCCAAGTCATGAGATACATAACCTAAGGCACAACACGCAGAGCCTAGATGACGACATATCTGACCCAAACCACAACATATTTAGCCTAAATCATGAGGTACATAACCTAAGGCATGAGACACACGGAACCTAAATCATGACACACCTGACCCAAATCACGACATATTTAGCCTAAATTATGACCCATCCCACCTAAGTCATGACACACACGCTCTAACCACAGCCATCACGACTCCTGCTGCCATCGCCAGAGCTGCACTTCGGAACAGGCTCCTCTGCAATGGCCACAGCAGAAATCAGAGTCAGCCTTTGCTCCTCAGACACAGACTTCCAGGAAAAGCCATTTCTAGTCGCACCAGATTAATGATTCTCCCTTCTCAGCAATGCATTCTTCTTCCTCCAAGAGCTCTGCTACCAGAGTTATTTCTCAAGTCTTCCTCCACCTTTTCAGTGCATTACTTCTGACACCACCATCAGAACCTGAAGCACTTCTGAGGTGCTGGGGAAGGTGTCCCACCACTGTCAGAGTGGGTGAAGACAGAGATTTGGGGGCATCTAGATCCGTTTCCCCTCCTTCCCCAGCACAGAACCATTAAGGTTGGAAGAGACTTCTAAGATCATCACCTCCGACCTTCAGCCCAACATCACCGTGCCCACTAAACCACACCCCAAAGTGCCACAGCAGGATCATCAGCTGGGCTGTGGAATAGGCCAAAATCATTGCAAAAAGAAAGAAAAAATTACTGCAGGAGCTTCTTTCCTCCTGCTGCACCTCATGCACCAAGGCAAAGCAGCCTCCTCGTTTCCTGTTACCTCCAGATACTGCTTTTCTCTAACATCCCAGCCCAACTCACCCATCAATAGTCTTTAAATATTGAGCAGAGCTCCTGCTGTGCTCACTGCTGCTCCTCTCAACCCATCTGCTGCTGCTGGGGATGGCCAAGGCCATCAGGCAGAGGAGGTGGCATCTGCCAGCTTGGGTGCAGTGGCTTAAGTGCAGGCAGCAGCCCCCGGGAAGCAAACCCACACCCAGCTCAAGTGCTTAATTATTAATATTATTTAGATAGCAACCATCAGAGAGCAGAGAGCTTTGCCCAAGTGCAAGAGAAAGACCTGGCCCACCACCGTGCACCACAGCCAGACTGGGATTTGGGCAGCTCCCATGCTGTTCTGTAGTTTGATGTTCACGTCCAACAGCTGCTCCAAGGTGGGATTAAGGGATTCACTTTCTAGTATCAAAAAAGCTATTAGAAGCACCTCTTGCTTTGCTAGTTTAGCTTGCATGAAGTCAAAGTAGCTTGCAATATGCTGTTGGGGCAATCTGGCATTGGGATCATAGAATCACAGACTGGAAGGGACCTTTGAAGGTCATTTGGTCCAACATCTGCAACTAGTTGCTGAGAGCCCCAAACAACCTGATCTAGAACGCTTGCAGGGATGGGGCATCCACCACCTCTCTAGGCAACCCATTCCTGTCATTGCACCATTTCATTGCAAGCTGAGCTGCAGAATTAAGAGCTGAAAAGTATAAGCAAAGAGCCACCAGACAGTCCAGCATCAGGCAACACCACTACAGACCAGCAGAGGCAGGCATGGTGACTGGATACTGGGTCTGTGCCCTGGTTCCTTCCTTACACCCACATAGGACACTTGAAGGAATTAAGCAATATTCAACCCAAATTGCAGCCAAGCTTGGATGTGGCTCTTACTTTGTCTTTAGATGCTTCAGCACACGGTTAGGTGCTGTCTGGGGCATCACTGGATGGATCCAGTCATTATTGCAACCATCAGCTGAGGTGGGACATTTCTCCACCCAGCTTTGCTGGCAGCCCTTCATGTCACCCAGGGGACACCATCTCCTTCCCACTGCTGTGCTCTTCCTCCTGCCCCGTTCCAGACTCTTATCTTATCTTTGGTCCCGGAGGACACCTTTGTTCTCTGCACAGTAACAGGTGATTTAGCAGCTGTCATGTTCAGGGGCTGCAGGACTTGAAGGCAACCTCTTGAATAAATGTGCTCCTGGAGTTTGATCACATCCACCAGAGCCAGAAGATGACAGTGCAGGGCAAAACTCACTTTAATGGCAGAAACACTCCACATGTCCACAGGCTGAGTTTGCACCATAGCACTGCAGCCTGAACTTGCCCTCCCAGCCCTCCACAGCTACAGGCTGATCCCAAAGAATGCTTAAACCCCACCAGAGCACACGGTGTGGATCAACTCGCTTCTACCACTCGAGGCTGCCCAGCACTCACTAACGGCCAATTACTCAGGCTGCTCTAATGACAGCTCAGTTCCTTGCAGAAATGAGATGCTGCAGCCAGTGCTGCCTGCATGGCTCTCAGCTTGCTAATCCATCACCACCCTTGGATTTGCCAGCATCTGCCTCCACACCAGGACCAACCACATTTGGCATCACTTTAATTTCTGCGGTAGAATAACTTAACTCAGTGAGAACCCAGCAAGCAAATCCACCAAATTATCCCAGGCACCAGGCTCCACACCTTAGCCAGCTCAAAAATCCCTCCAAGTCCCAATTTATCCCTCACCTCCCCTCCACACCCTGCCTGAGTCTACCCCAAGCACAAAGCTCCTAAACAAACTACCCCAAAATTTCACAGTCTCTCCACACTTCATCACAACAAACAATTAAACCGCAAGGGATTTGCATCAGGGAGAGATGGAGGGAAGTCTTCTCCAACTCGAATGATTCTGTGAAGACCCTGCTCCAAAATGAACACAATTCCTTCACTCCTGGTGCCCAAGACATGGCAGCACTGCACTGCACTGATTTAAGGATGCTGGCCTGGACCCCACCAGCAAAACAAGGCATTAATTAATATTACAGCAGGCTGTGCTGAGGTGCAGCAGCAAATGGCAACGATAAAACAATTCAGCCAAATTTTCCTCCCCAAATTCCCAGCTCTCCTCCCCCCCAAACCCCACTTCCTTCTCCATGTCTCCAGGCACCTCTCCTCTTCCCTTGTCCATCATCCAACACAAGGACATTTCATGGCAACCCATCCCAAAAGGGCAATGAAAGGAGAAGGGAACAAAAGAGCAAACCTCGCTGCGCCATGGCCTGGTGCTCAGCGGCCGAGGGACAGACAATGGGCCCAGCTGTTCCTCTGCAAGCACCCAGCTACAATGAGACCTGACTCCAGCACACACACACACACAAAAAGGGGTCCTGGCTCCCTGGGGGGGGGGGGGGGGGGGGGGGGGGCAGGAGGTTGTCACTGGAATATGCATCTCATTGGTTACCTGTCAGCTTTCCTGGGTGGTTATGAAGTGGAGCTGCTGCCGGAGGCTATAATGGGATGTCATAACGAGAGCGGCCGCCCTTTGACAAAGCAGCTTTGATTAGGTGATGGGAACTGGCAGCATCCCCTGGTTATTAACAAAACATAAGCTCCAGAGCTGGAAAATAAAGAGACTGCCCAGGAACAGGGCCACTGGGTTTGGGTTTTTTCATGTTTTTTTCCCCCCTCTTTTCAGGCTGGGAAGGGTAGAAAAGAGAAATAAGAAACAGCTTTCACATCTGCACAGAACTATCTCAGTTGGCAAAGCCCTCTGAGATTGAGTGCAGCCACTGACCCAACACCATCATGGCCACTACACCATGCTCCAGAGAGCCATGTCCACATGGTTTTTAGACACTTCAGCGACGGTGACTCCACCACCTCCCTGGGCAGCCTGTTCCAATGCTTGGCCACTCCTTCAGTAAAGAAATTCTTTTTGATCTCCAACCTAACCCTTCCCTGGCACAATTTCAGGCCATTTCTTCTCGTTCTATCACCTGATACTGGGGGAAGAGACCAACCCACACCTCCCTCCAACCTTCTTTCAGGAGAGTTATAGAGAGTCAGAAGGTCTCCCCTCAGCCTCCTTTTCTCCAGACTAAACAACCTCAGCTGCTCCTCACCAGCCCTGTTCTCCAGACCCTTCACCAGCTTCATTACTCCAGCAACTCAACATCTTTCTTGTAGTGAGTGGCCCAAAATTGGACTCCAGTATTTTTGCCCTGATCTCTCCATCTGTCCTTTGCAGATCCCATTCTTGCTATTCCTTTAGGTTTAGACATTATTTTCCAGCTTCTCAGGTATCTTAGAAAAATGACAGGTTATAAAGCCAGGGAATTACAGCCTGTGGAAGGGGAAGAAGGAAAGCTCCCTGCCTCACAAATCACTGCAAATCTTTTCCTGCACAGAGCATGGGCAGCAGCTCAAGCTGCAGCTGGTCTCAGAGTTGCGCACAGGGAGATGTTAGATTATGGTTAGACTTGATGGTTTTAAGGTCTCTTCCAACCAGGCAACTCTATGATTCTGTGTGTGCTCAGTCATCTGTCTTGGTAGCCACACATTCACCAGGAGGTGCATGCCATGGGTGGGATTCACCTCCTCTCCCTTTTTGTGGGAGCTGGGCCAGCTGCAAGCCAGACAGAAGTATGAGTGGGTTACTGCTGCTGCTGCTTGGTGGCCCTGAGACACCTGGTTGGTCAGGGCTCTGAGCTACCTGATCTAGTTGAAGATAGAATCACAGAACTGTTTTGTTTGGAAAAGACCTGTAACATCATTGAGTCCAATCATGTGCAATGAGCAGATGTCCCTGCTCGCTGCAGGGGAGCTGGACTGGATGACCTTTAAAAGCCTTTTCCAACCCAAATTACCGTATGGCTCTGTGACCATCGGGTCCCAGCTCAAAACTGGTTTTGCAGATAAATGCAATTTCTGTGGCTGGTGATTTGGCCAACCATGCAGCACTTTCCACCTACCCCCCGCCCAGCAGCACCCTGCCCTGGTTTCCTCAGCATGGATGTCCAAGCTGGTGTGGGGATGTGGCACAGATAATCAGAAAGTTATTTTTGCTCCCTGTGGGATAACAAAAACATGTGCAAGCAAGATGGGCCCCAGAAACCCCAGGGGTTTAGGAAGGCCAACTGGAACAAATAAAACCTGACTAATGAAGCACAGGCTGGGGGAGCTGTAAATGCTGGCAAGGATCCATTCTGCTCCCTAACCTCTGCAGCTCATCCCAAGCCCAACAGGCCTGCTCCTGTGTTGAGGCTACCCTTGAGAACCAGGTGGATTGGTGGAGCAGCTCTGTCACAAGCTGGGAATGACTGGAATTGCCTCCAACATGCTGCACAGCCCAGGCAGATCTCCTTTCACAGAATCACAGAACTTCAGAGTTTGGAAGGGACCTCCAGAAACCGAGTCCAACCTGCCCAAGGCAGCATCACCCAGGGTAGTTTGCACAGCAATATGATAGGACAAGGAGCAATGGATGGAAGCTGCAGCACAGGAGGTTCCACCTCAACACAAGGGGGAACTTCTGTCCTCTAAGGGTCCCAGAGCACTGGGACTTAAATGCATTCACAGGCTCACAGGTGTCAGCGGTTGGAAGGGACCCAAAGAGATCATCAAGTCCAAGCCCCCTGCCAGAACAGGACCATACAATCCATCTCAGGTCACACAGGAACACATCCAGACAGGCCTTGAAAGGCTCCAGAAAGGAGACTCTGCAACCTCTCTGGGGAGCCTGTGCCAGTGCTCTGTCACCCTCACTGCAAAGGAGTTTCTCCTCATGTTGAGGTGAAACCTTCTGTGTTCCAGTTTGTAGCTGTTGCTCCTTTGTTGATTGCTGCTGACCAGCGAAAAGAGATCGGCCCCAGCCGGTTGTCACCCACCCCTCAGGTATTTGCACACGTTGATCAGAGCTCCTCTCAGCCTTCTCTTCTCCAGGCTAAACAGCCCCAGGTTCCTCAGTCTCTCTTCACAAGGGGAGATGCTTTGATCAGCTCCTCACCAGTACATGCTAGCATTTGCATGGACACTGATGAGCCATCACAGCAACGTTTCAGCTCACATCATTAGGAGGCCGGCTGGTGCTGCCTTCCCCCACCTGACGGACAGGCTTGTGATCAGCCTTGCTTAACAAGCCACACTGCAGTGAAAGCAAAGGGTCTAGGCTGAGAAGACATTAATTCAAGGCCCACTTGCTGCTGCATTAAGCATTCCTCTGTCCTTGTGATTCTAAGCAGATGCAAGCAATGCAGGTGCAGGCAGGCGAGCAGCCTGCAGGTTGATGAAGATCCCAACCGATGACTCAGCAAAGTGAACCAAAAAACCAAACTCTATCAGTCCCTCTGAGGAGACAACAAACAAGACAAAGGAAGCACGAGGGGAACCCACTGGATGGGTCACTCGCTTCTCAGCCCAGGGTTACCTGCTGATAAACTGCTATTTATAGAACCATAGAAAGGCAGGGGTTGGAAGGGACCTCTGGAGATCATCCAGTCTAATCCCCCTGCTAATGCAGGCTCTCCTCGATCAGTTTGCACAGGAAGGTGTGCAGGCAGGCTTTTAAAGTCTCCAGAGAAGGAGACTCCACAACCTCTCTGTGTAGCCTGCTTTACACACACAGGCTCACAGGCTGCTAGGGGTTGGGAGGGACCCAAAGAGATCATCCAGTCCAACCCCTCTGCCAGAGCAGGACCACACAATCTAGCTCAGGAACACATCCAGACAGGCCTGGAAAGGCTCCAGAGCAGGAGACTCCACAGTCTCTCTGGGCAGCCTGTGCCAGTGCTCTGGGACCCTTACAGGAAAGAAGTTCCCCCTTGTGTTGAGCTGGAACCTCCTGTGCTGCAGCTTCCATCCACTGCTCCTTGTCCTATCCCAGGGAGCAGTGAGCAGAGCCTGTCCTCACTCCTGACCCCCAGCCCTCAGATATTGATAAACATTGATTAAATCCTCTCTCAGTCTTCTCTTCTCTAGACTGAGCAGCCCAGATCCTTCAGTGCTCCAGTCCCCTAATCCTCCTCTTAGCTCTCCACTGGACCCTCCCCATCAAACCCTTCAAATGGGGAGCCCAAAACTGAAGGCAATACTCAAAATGAGGTAGTAGGAGAATTTGAGTAATCAAAGGAGTTAATACTTCGAGTAGTCAGGGAAAACCTCCCTTAAGGTATTAACTTCTTTTACTTACATCCAAGGGAAACCTCCTGGGTTCCAGTTTGTAGTCCTTGCTCCCTGTCCTATCAGTGACCAGCACTGAGAAGTGCCCAGCCCCATCCTCATGACCTCAGCCCTGTAGATATTGATCAGCATTGATAAGATCCTCTTTCAGTCTTCTCTTTCCCAGGCTAAAGCCCCTCCTCAGAGGGGAGAGAGATGCTCCAGTACCCTGATCATCCTTGTGGCCCTCCATTGGACTTTTCTGTCCCTCTTGAACTGGACAGCCCAGAACTGGACACAGTACTCCATGTGTGGCCTCACCAGGGCTGAATAGAGGGGGAGAACCTTCCTTGACCTGTTGGCCACACTCACACAAGTAGATGTACACAAAGTTGTGATCACTTCCAAGCAGGCAGCAATGCTCAAGCATGGAGGGCTTCACATAGGACAAGGAGTGGGAGGAAAGGTGCTGGTGGTGAGGAAAAGCTGCCTGCTCTTGCGGGTGCAGCATTTTGCAGGCTCAGCACAGCTTTTCCTTTCAGCACAAACCCCATAAGCAACAGCCCAAAGGCTCCAAAGGACTGAACTATGAAGGCACCCAAAGAGGATGGTAGGAGGACTGATAGCCCAGCTCCTGCCAGATTACTGCTGAAGCCCCATTAAGGCTGGAGAGAGTTAACTCAGTGCTGAGTGTGTGAAGCTTTACAGAGTCACAGAACTGTCCAGGTTGGAAGAGACTTTTAAGATCACCCTCCAGTCATTAGCCTAACACTGACAAGTCCTTGACTAAACCACAGCACCACAGCTACCATCTCCCTGGGCAGTCTGGTCCAACACCTGACAACATTTTCAGCAAAGGAATTGTTCCTCATATCCAACCTAAACCTCCTCTGAGGCAACTGGAGGCTATTTTCTCTCATTCAATCGCTTGCTACTAGGGAGAAGATCCAGCCCCTACCTGGCTTCAACCTCTTTTCAGGGGCTATAGGGAAGCCCTTCAGCCTCCTTTTATCCAGGATGAACCACCCCAGTTCCCTCAGCTGCTCCTCGCCAGACCTGTTCTCTAGACCCCCTCACCAGGTCCATTGCCCTTCTCTGGACTTGCTCCAGCACCTTAACATCCTTATTGAAGTGAGGGGCCCAAAACTGAACCTAGTACTCAAGGTATGGCCATGCCAGTGCCCAGTACAGGGTTAAAATCACTTCCTTCCCCCTGCTGGCCACACTATTGCCGATCTAAGTCAGAATGCTGTTGGCCCTCTTGGCCTCCTGAACACACAATGGCTCATATTTAGCCAGCTGTAGAGCAACACCCCCAGGCCCCTCTCTGCTGAGCAGGTTTCCAGACACTCTGCCCTAAGCCTGTAGCACTGCTGGGGGTTGTTGTGGCCAAAGTGCAGAACCCTTGGCCTCACTGAAACTCATGCAGTAGGTCACAGAATCACAGGTTGGAAAAGACCTTTGAGATCATTGAGTCCAGCCTAACATCTAATTAACTAAACCATGGCACTAAGTGCCTCATCCAGTCATCTGCCTGAGGGTAGCCTCAAGCATATCCACACTTCCACCCAATCTGGTGTCGGCTGCAGGTGCCTTGCTCCACCTCACACAGATGACTGATAAACACGACTGGCCCCAGAACTGAGCCCCTGGGGAGCACCATTTGTGGCACCTTCTCCATGAAGCACAAACCCTCCCGTTAGCACCTCATCCCCGGAAAAGCAGCCCTAAGGGCACCTCTCCCCATGACCATGGGAACCTAACAGGTACGATGTCATTAAGGACAGGAGGAGCTGCTTGGCAGGGAGCTTCTCTGAGGTGCACCTGGATGGAGTCGAGTGACTGACTGTGTGGTGTCTGAGTAGATGCTAAACCAACAGGAGGATCTAATGAGCCTGTGAGGAGGCTTTGGAATAATACTCAGGAAATAAAAGAAACTTCAAAAGAGCAAATAAATGCAAAGCGTCGCTGTGGCCCCTCTCTGGTTGCCCTGCAGAAGCCAAGGCTGCACAGCACCTAGGGACTCTTCTGGTTGGGCTTTCCACCTATTCGTAGAATCACAGTATGGTTTGTGGTGGAAGGGACCTTAAAGATCATCTGTCTTTAGATGACACATGCCACCAGCCCAGGTTGCTCAAGGTCTCATCTAATCTGGCCTTGAACACCTCCAGGGAGGAGGCATCCATGACCAACCTGGGCAACCTGTTCCAGTGTCTCATCACCTTCACTGTAAAGAAATTCCTCCTCATCTCCAGTCTAAATGTCCCCTGTCCAAGCTTAAAATGCTCAAAACCACTTCAGATGCTGGTGAGCACCAGGCAGATGTGCAAACCTTAGCAACAAGACGGTTCCAATACTGCTTCCTGAACAGCAGGTTTAGAGCTTGGCAGTGCAGTAATGCCCTTTGCAAACCAGCTCAAACAACTGGTCCGATTTTTAGGGGCTAATCCACCAATACATCTGGTCAAAACTTGAGGCTTACAAGCACAATTCAAGGCCTCATCCCAGTTCTGCACCACTGCTTTGTGCTGGTTTCCATGGCATCAATATTTATATAATTACTGCTCCTATCCTTCCCCCCACTGCCACTATTGTGTTTCAAAGGATCTATATTTAAAGAACACAACACCCTGGTGGCAAAGCAGCTTTAAATTTTAACTACCCCTGTTCGTCCTTCCACACTGCACACACACAGCCTGAGCCATCTGAGATGCCCCAAAACTCCCACATTCTCTACAAAGCTGCAGATGCTTGTCCCCGGTCCCCAACCACCCCAGCTCCACATCTGAAATTTGGTACCTCTCATCCCATGTATCTCCAGTGCCAGCAGCATCTGCCCACCATGGTGAGGGAGGGAAGGGAGGAACAGGACTGCTCTGCAAAACACAGATTTGGAATGGCACTGGATTTACCAGCTGCTGGGCAAGGCCAGAAGGGAAAGAGAGTTAGTTTGATCTAAATAAATGAAAAGCATCACTGTCTTGACTCCTAGAGCACAGAGTTGGTGAGAGATTGCTGAGGGACCTGGGGGTGCTCAGCCTGGAGAAGAGGAGGCTGAGGGGAGACCTTCTGGCTCTCTACAACTCCCTGAAAGGAGGCTGCAGACAGGTGGGGGTTGGTCTCTTCTCCAAAGGAACAAGTGATAAGACAAGAGGAAATGGCCTCAAGTTGCANCTGTGCCATGGTCTGGGTGACTGGCCAGGGCTGGGTGCTAGATTGGACTGGATGAGCTTGGAGGTCTCTTCCAACCTGGCTGTTTCTATGATTCTACTCCACACTGCTGAGATCCCACATAGAGTACTGTGTCTAGCTCTGGAGCACCTGTAACAGGAGGGCTGTGGTTGTGCTGAAGGTGTCCAGAGGGCCATGAGGATGATCAGAGGGCTGGAGCATCTCTCCTATGAGGAGAATGGAACAAAGCTGGAAGGGGGTGGATTCAGCCTGGAGGGTGGAGAGAAGTTCTTCACCATGAGGGTGCTGAGACCTGGGAATGGGTTGTCCAGGGAGGTGGTGGAAGCCTCATCCCCGGAGGTGTTTAAGGCCAGGCTGGACGAGGCTCTGGAGAGCCTGATCTAGTGTGAGGTGTCCCTGGCCATGGCAGGGGGGTTGGAACTGGATGATCCTTGTGGTCCCTTCCAACCCTGACTGATTCTATGATTTGTGCATGAAGATGGAGCAGAGCTGCTGGCCTGGTTGCATTCCACACAGCATGTTCCCACTGCTCTGCCTTATTCCACCTGAACGGGGGTGCAGGTGGCCAAGAAGGGCAACAGCATCCTGGCTCAGATCAGCAAGAATGTGACAACCAGGACCAGGACAGGGATTGTCCTTCTGTACTGGGCACTGATGAGGCCACACTTCTAGTACTGGGTTCACTTTTTGGTACCTCACTCCGAGAAGGACACTGAGGGGCTGGGGCAGGTCCAGAGAAGGGAAACAAAGCTGGGGAAGGGTCTGGTGGCTGAGGGGAGACCTTCTGGCTCTTTACAACTCCTTGAAAAGAGGATGGAGTCAGGTGGGGGTTGGTCTCTTCTCCAAAGGAACAAGTGATAGGACAAGAGGAAACAGCCTCAAGGTGTGCCAGGGGAGGTTTAGGTTGGACATAAGAAACAATTTCTTCCCCAAAAGGATTGTCAAGGCCTAGGTCAGGCTGCCCAGGGCAGTGGTGAATTCCCATCCCTGGAGGGGCTTCAAAGCCATGGTGCTGAGGGCCATGGTTTAGTGGGGACCTGGTGGTACTGTGTTAATGAGTGGCTTCAATGATCATAAAGCTCTCTTCCAACCATGATTCTGTGATTCTGAAACTGAGGTACCCACCGGATTAGGTACTGTACACTCCATTTCCACCCATCTGGACAACAGTAAGCACCACAATTCTGTCAGGAGTTCCTCAGCAGAAGGTCACCATGAGTTTTAGAGCCCTTCATGCTAAGACCAGCCCTTGGGTGCTACACAACACAAAAAGCACCAGCCCAACTTTGTGAGCTTTATTCACCTTCATGCGCAGCTTGGTAGGGTCCCTGCCCCCATCCCCAGTGCCATGCCAGTTGATGAGCATTTTCCCCTGCAGCGATAGGGTGTAAGCAGCTCCCCAGAGCTTGAGCTTGGCTGTCTCGAGCCCCTCTGAGGAATTTTTGGGGAACCCTGGGGGAGAAAGGGATTCCTTACAGCATCAGAGAGGAACTGATGCAGTGCAGAGGCAAATCCAAAACTGAGCAAGCAGAAAGTGACCTTCTTGCAGCCTCTTACTGCTCCCAGGAACATAATAGCTCAAGGATTATTTTAACCCAGCAGAGAGGTGCTGGGGATAAAGCTCCATTTCCCAGCACACCAGCACAGGTGTTTCCACCCTACTGCTGCTGAGCTTTAAATTCCTTATCACCCTTCCCCACGTTCGCTGTAACAGGACGTCCAAACAATTAAATCCAACCTATTTTTCCCTCTACTTTTATTCCTTGAAGTGGAGCTCTGTTGTGTGGGATTATGGGGTTTGCACTGGATTTTGATTCACAACCATTATCCACCAAAGACTTGACCAAACTCATCTCCTCTTCCTGACATGAATCATAGAAGGGTTTGGGTTGGAGGGGACTTCCAAAGGTCCTCCAGTCCAATCCCCCTGCAGTGAGCAGGGACATCCTCCACTAGATTATGTTGCTCAGTGCCTCGTCGAGCCTCACCATGAACATTTCCAGGGGTGGGGCCTCGACTACCTTCCTGAGCAACCTGCTCCAGTGTTCCACCACCCTCATAGTGCAGAACTTGTTCCTAACATCCAATCTAAATCCTAACTTCAAACCACTGCCCCTATCACTGCAGGCCTTTGCAAATAGTCCCTCTGCAGCCTTCTTCTAGCCCCCTTCAGGTACTGGAAGGCTGCTCTTAGGTTCTCCCTGGAGATCCCAGCTCCTTCAGTCTGTCCTTGCAAGAGAGATGTCCCAGACCCATGACCATATCTGTAGCCCATTCCATTCAGCTTATCATGTGCTGAGACTCAGCAAACAGAAATACTCCCCCCCACACCCCCTCAAGGAAATGAGATTATGGAACAGAACATAGGCTCAAAGACCCACAAAATAAGCCCTCAAAGTTTCAGGAGAGCTTGGTTCTGATGTGTGAGGAAATTTGTGCCAGCAGAAGACCAGTAGCTCAGCGGGTGACAGGCTTCCCAATGGTTCCCCATACAAAAAAAGGAGGGTGAATAATGAGCAGGGATAACTCCCCTGCAAACATCAGCATCCTGCTCGCTCTGATAACACATTGCTTCCTTTTAAGTCCCTTTAAATGCTGTTTGTGTCCCCAGGATTCCTACTGTAAAGTAAAAACCCTTCCTCTTAAATTCAAGTGAAGCCTCCAAGCCTCCAGTTGGTGCTCACTGTCCCTTGTCCTCTTACTGGCCACCACTGAAAGAGCCCAGCCTCATGCCCTCCATCACTCAGATATTGATCACCACTGACCAGATCCCCTCTGGGGCTGCTTTTCTCCAGGCTCAGCAGCCCCAGGCCTCTCAACCTTTGTTCCTCAAAGATGCTCCAGTCCCCTAACCATCTTCATGGCCCTCTGTTGGACTCTCTCCTCAAACCAGGGAGTTCAGAACTGGACAGAGGACTCCTGGTGCACCTCTGCTAGGACAGAGTAGCGAGTGA
This sequence comes from Tricholaema leucomelas, assembly GCA_013400475.1. Classification (NCBI taxonomy): domain Eukaryota; kingdom Metazoa; phylum Chordata; class Aves; order Piciformes; family Lybiidae; genus Tricholaema lacrymosa; species Tricholaema leucomelas. The sequence goes on from WAAF01020773.1 coordinate 99,185, forward strand.
GGAGAACCTCCCTTAACCTGCTGGCCACACTCATCTTGATTCACCCCAGAAGACTATTGGACTTCTGGGCCACAAGAGCATATTGCTGGCTCATGGTGAACTCGCTGTCCACTGGCACTCCCAGGTCCTTCTCCATGAAGCTGCTCCCCACGAGGTCACCCCTGCAGTGACACCTGGGGGTCCTGGAAGGGTACTGGAGCCCTGGAGCAGGCTGCCCAGAGAGGTCATGGAGTCTCCTTGCCTGGGTTGATTCCAGAGCCTCTGGGCAAGCTGCTGTGGATGCCCTGCTTTAGCAGGGTGGTTAGACTGGATGATCCCCAGAGGTCACTTCCAGCCTTCACCGTGCTGGGATCTGAGGATTCTACAATTCCATTTTCCCCAAGGAATTCCAGCACTTTGAATCATGCCACCTTCTCTTGGCAAACAGCCCCTTCTGAAGGGCAAAGCTCAAGACACTGCAGGGTTGCAGTTCTTAAAACCATTCATTATGCAAATGGCTCCTTTATTACTGCTGATCTGAAAGCAAGAATCCCAGGCATGCAAATAAAAACATGCAGGGAACAGCAGCAAGTGCATGATGGCATCTGCTGACTTGGGTTACACAGCACAGAGCCAGAAGGCAGCAGCTTACACTGGAGCTGCAAACCACAGGTCTGGTGAGGAGCAGCTGAAGGAACTGAGATTGTTTAGTCTGGAGAAAAGGAGGCTGAGGGGAGACCTCATTGCTCTCTACAACTCCCTGAAGCCGAGTAAGGAAAGGCCTCTTCATCTGAGGAATGAGAGACAGAGCAAGAGCAAACAGCCTCAAGTCATACCAGAGCAGGTTTAAGTTGGACGTGAGGAACATTTTCTTCACTGAAAAGGTTGTCAAGACCTGCCCAGGTCATTGGTGGAGTCTCCCTCCCTGGAGGGGTTTCAAAGTCATGGAGATGTGGTGCTGAGGGTTATGGTTTAGTGGTGAGCCGGCAATGCTGGGTTGAGGGTTGGATTTGATGATCTTAAAGGTCTCTCAAACGAAACAATTTTGTGATAACATAAAATCAGTCTCCAACCTGCACCAGTTGGGCTCTGTAGGACTATGCAGCTGAAGCACCTCCAGCAAACTGGAGGTCACACTAGCACAGCAGAACCTTCCCCATCATAGGGCTGCCCGAACTGAAATTCAGCAGCTCAGACTCACTGGGCACTTGCAGGCCAACAGGAGGAGGAGAGCTGAGGTGGACAGGTGTTACAAGGAGATTTCATCAGCAGGGTTCCAACAGTGCCAGAACTCCAAAGCTTCCTCAAAAGAACCTTAATAAACATCCCCGCACTGGGTGGGAACAAATGGTAATTACCATCTGATAAAGATTCAGAGAGGGAGAATCTGGTGGGAAAGGAGACAAAACTTAGAATTAGCTATGCAGGTGGGAAACTTTAGGCAGGACTATCCTGGGAACAACCAACCTCCACATTTCTCTTCTTCCATTGCCTGGAAGCACGAGTCGAGGAGAGTGCTCTGCGGCCAAGGATGAGGTTTTTTTGTCCTCCAGGAACTGAATCATGTACAAACATTTCTGAGGCTTGACGCCTTCCAGCTACCAAATCTAATTAAGGTCCAAGTCCTGGAAACAACCTGGCATGGACTATCCCTGAGCAATGCAGCCAGGGGAAATAATAAGGAATTGGGAAAACCAAAACCAGAAATGTTGAGCTGAGTATTAGAGAACCTTTCAAGTTCAAACATGGGGAAATGAAATAACAACAAAGTGGTCTTTGACTCAAAGTCAAATGGAAGAAGAAATCCCTGCAGCTTTGCCTGCAAGAAGCTGCTGTTAGAGCCATTCTCTTAATGTCATTAACACAGATTTATTATGTCAATTCTAGGGTTTAAGCTCAGTAGGAATCACAGAGTCCCAGAATGGTGACAGTTGGAAAGGACCTCTAAAGCTCATCTAGTCCAACCCCACTGCTGGAGTAGGGTCATCCAGAGTAAATCACAGGAAAACAGCCAAGTGGAGTTTGAATGCCTCCAAAGACAAGATTCTCCATCACTTCTCTGGGCAGCCTGCTCCACGGCTCTGCCACCCCTCAAAGTGAACATATTTTTTCCTTACGTTTACATGGAACCTCCTGGGTTCCAGTTTGTGCCCATTGCACAGCACTGAAGAGAGCCTGGCCTCATTCTCCTGACACTCACCCTTCAGTTATTGATCAGCATTGCTCAGATCCTCTCTGGGGCTGCTTCTGCCTAGGCTCAACAATCCCAGGGCTCTCAGCATTTCCTCCTCACAGAGATGCTCCAGGCTTCTCAGCAGCTCCATGGCCCTCCACTGGACTCTCTCCAGCAGTTTCCTTTCCTTCTTCAACTGGGGAGCTCCGAACTGGAGCAGGGCAGAAGAGCAGAAGAACCTCCCTCCACCTGCTGTCCACATTGTTCTTCATGCAGCCCAGGAGACCACTGACCTTCTTGGCCACAAGGGCGTACGGCTGACTCATAATCAGCCTGTTGTCCACAAGGACTTTGGGGTCCTTTTCCCCAGAGCTGCTCTCTAAAGACAATGAAGTAGTTTTTACATAGAAGGAAAAAGTAACAGCATCTTGTGATCTGTCCTGGGATGAGCACAAGGGAGGATCCCTAGTTCGGCCCGTGGGCCAGAGCTCATCTGGCCACCCTGCTTCACATTCCTGTTCTCCCACCACAGGCAGAATTTCCTCATTTTTATGTACTCCTACATCCTCGCACACCCTCAGTGAAGCTCTAGCTCAATTCATGAGGAAAAGCCTCGTTGGAATTCAGTCTGCCAAACGCCTGACGTGACAAGCGAGAGATGCCGGCAAGATCTGGTCGAGCGTTCATCAACAAGCAGATTAATTGCTCAGACAGCAAGGTCCTGATACACAACCACCCGACAACAATCGGGTAATCAGTCATTAAGTGTCTATTACTCCAAGTCCCAGAGCTGGCACGACACCCATATCTGGAGCCACATCAAACTGATGCAACGACAAATCAGCGCTAAATGCTTCCTGCCTCAAAAGAGCTGAGCTCAGCCATTCCAGACCTGGGGAACGAAGAGCATAAATTTACCTGAGCCTCTGATTTCCACAGCCCATATCTGGCTGACATGAAAAGGGGAAAGAAAAAAAAAAGGTTTCTCTAATGGAGAGAACTGTTCCTTGCTTCAAAGGAGAGCACAAGCAATAATAGTTGGGGTATTGTGGTGCCTCCGACTCGGAGTTCACATGCATGGGGCCTGAGCAGATGAAGGACAAGTGCTGGGAGCTGAATGGGCTCCGCTGAGTGCAGCTAATTAATTGGAGAAGCAAATGCAAGATCGGGACCTAAATTTGTTCTCCTGCCTCCTGGGACACTGATAATTCCTCCTTTTTTTCCCCCTTCTTGTGCAGCATAGATAGAGCAAGGCTCTGGCGATGCTGTAAGCCCTGGCTGTCATAGAGCATTTTTCTTGTAAAGATGTTAAGGACAGGGACCAGCAGCTCAGGTGAACGAAGAGCCTTGTCCATGATCTTATCAAGGGTTATTGTTGGCTTCAGAAGCAGGACTCATCTCCCCCAAACTGCTGGTAAATGATGCAAATACTCAGCTGTGCATACAGGTGTGAGAGTGTGGGGCCAGCAGGTTGTTGGAGGTTCTCCTCCCCCTCTATTCTAACCTGGTGAGGCCACATCTAGCGTATTGTGTCCAGTACTGTCCCCCAGTTCAAGAAGGACAGCGACTGGCTGTAAAGGGTACAGAGGTGATTAAAGAGGCTTCCCTGATGAGGAAAGGCTGATCCCATGTCTCATGTCCACACCTCTGGGATAGGGACTCCACCACCTCCTTGGGCCACCTCTTCCAACACCTGACCACTCCTGCAGGAAAGAAATTGTTCCTGACATCCAACCTAAACATTCCCTGGTGCAATTTGAGGCCACTTTCTCTTTCTGCAGATCAATCATCCTGTGCAGCCACAGCCCAAGAAGGGTTAGACTAGATACTAGGAAAAAATTCATTCCTGAGAGAGTGGTGAGGTGCTGGAACAGGCTGCCCAGGGAGGTGTGCCCAGGGATTCACCATTCCTGGAGGTGTTCAAAAAGTGTGTAGATGTGGCACTTCAGGATATATTTTAGTTGCCACGGTACTGGGTTATGGTTCAACTCAATGAGATCTTGAGGGTCTTTTCCAGATGTAATGATTCTAAGGAGCAGTGACAGCAAAGCCACTGGCTGAGGCTTTGCTGGTTGGTTTCTTGTCTTGTGGTGTTTTCTGTGCTTAATAGTGGGCCAAAAGGCTCACTGCTGATGTGGACAAGGAACTCAGGTGGTGGAGAAATGCTAGACATGACCAACATCAGCTGGAGCAAGTAGAGGCTTCCTTTGTTTCCCCAACGTGGCTCAAAGCAGAAAGCTAACACCTTCCACCCATTCCTCCTTGCAATCATCTAGCTCCCCACTGACTATGAACTCCACAGAGACAGTTGCCTTGTTCACCTCTCATGGGTCGTTCTAGCTCAAAAATCGCTCTAATAACTCCTTTCAACAAACCAAGGTCCCACATTGCAGAAACTTCTCTTGCCAGCATCTCCACTCAGGAGAGATTACAATAATTATTCTGACTCCCATATAACACTTTCTGTACAAGAGCTATAACAATGGCAACTTATTACCAGCACCCTTATTTGCAAGCACAAGGCACAGAACGATCAACTCGATTGCAAGAAGATCATTCAGCAACTCACTGGGAACACCAGGAACAGAACAAGCAGCCTCCTGACCCTCCATCCAGTACTGATTTGGGCAGAGAAAAGGAAAAGCATCCTTGAGGCACAGATGTGAAAAAAGGGGAGGATTATTTCTGGAAGTGCTGCGAAGGACATTTTCTCCAAAAGGAGCAGTGGTGGCAAATGTTCTTCTCAGGTTATGTGAAGCCTGGTAACACCTTGACAGAGATGAAAAAGCTCCAGAGAGGTGGTGGAGGCCCATTCCTGAAGGTTTTTCAGGCCAGGCTGGATGGGGGTCTGGGCCACCTGGTCTAGTGTGAGGTGTGGGTGGGGGGGTTGGCACTGGATGGTCTTTGAGGTCACTTCCAACCCTGACAATTCTGTAAAATGATGCCATTGATTCGGGGCTGTTTAGTTTGAGGAAGAAAAGGCTGAGGGGAGACCTCATGGCTGTCTACAACCACCTGAAAGGACATTGTGGAGGTTGCTACTGGTCTCTTCTCACAAATAATGGGAAACAGAACAAGGGGGAATGGCCTCAAGCCAGGGCTGGAGTGGTTCAGATTGGACATTAGGAAAAAGTTTTTCAGAGAGAGTGGTCAGGGACTGGAATGAGCTGCCCAGGGAGCTGGTGGAATCACCCAACCTGGATGTGTTTAAGGGTGGTTTGGATGTGGTGCTTAGGGCTGTGGTTTAAGGTGAATCTTGTAGAGTAGGGTTCTAGATTGGATTGGTGATCCTGAGGGTTTCTGCCAAGCTGCATGTTCCTGTGATTGCTGCATGGTAGGGAAATGGAGCAAAGGAGAAGGGATGATGTACATTTGGGCCACAGCCTTCTCTCCATAGAGCTTCCTGAAGGGGATAGCCCCACACGCACAGGACTCTATCCTGTAGGACAAGCAATTCACAGACTCACAGAATGGATGGTTTGGAAGGAACCTTCAAGATCATCCAGTTCCAATTCCCTGGCATTAACAGGGACACCTTCCACTAGATCAGGCTGCTCAAGGCCTCATCCAACCTGGCCTTGAACACTTCCAGAGAGAAAGCATCCAGGGAAGGATGTCACATTTTATTAGAACTCTATCCCTCATCTCTCATTTTCCCTTTGTTTTGGCCCCTGAGGTGTATACCTTAGGAGGAAAGAAGTTATGTTGAGTGTCCAGGAAACATTCTCCTCTCAGAAGTACTTCACAAGAGTTTATTTAGGAGAAAGAACAAACCTTACCCAGCAGAAGAACCATGAAGAAACAGAATATTTAGAGGAAGCCACATCCTGATCCCAAACATGATGAAATCCTCCGAGGTGGCTATTAAGGAGATTGCTCAGTGGAAAGGAAATTCAGCAAACCAGATTATCTCTAACAGGCTTAGCCACTGGAAAAAATCATCAGAGCAGCAATAAGATGTTTTGAGAGACAATTAATGAAAGGTAAAGTGAGAGGGGAGATTGTAACAGGGTGACAAAGAGCTGGAATCCATACAGCAGAGATTGTCACGGCTGAGCAGATGTAAGGACATTACAGGACCCATCGTCTGGCTGCAGGAGGAAAGGGGCGTCAAGAGGTTCACAGTGCCTTGTCTCTACAGCTTTGCCAGAGGCAGAACTGCTTTCATCCTTTCTAATACAGCAAGAAGAAGAATTCTCCTGTTAGTTCAGTTGACAGCCACGAACTGCAACAAAAGAGTATCTACTAGTGGCAATGCAAACCTCCTTGCAGCCTATAGCTACATCCCACAGCGGAGTCATAGAATGGGTTGGGTTGGAAGTGACCTTTAAAGCTTCTCCAGTCCAACCTTCCCTGCACTGTGCAGAAACATCAGGAACTAGAACACGTTGCTCAGAGCCCCAGTCTCCCTGTAATGGTTACAGGGAAGGAGCATCTACCGTCTCTCTGGGCAACTTGAGATGGGAACTCACCACTTTCAATGCAGAACATTTCTTCCTTCTCTCCAGGCTGAAGCTCCCTCTTCTAGTTCCAAACCATCACCCCTTCATCTGTGACAACAGGCCCTGACCAAAAATCCGTCCCCAGCTTTCTGATTGACCTCTTTAAGTACTGAAAGGCCACCAGAAGTTCTCCCTGGAGTCTTCTCTCTCCAGGCTGAACAGCCCTAACTCTCACAGCAGAGGGCTTCCAGCCCTTCTATCATTGTTGTGGCCTCCTCTGGCCAAACTCCCAGTGGGGATGGGATGAGAGCTACTGGCATGGGAAGATGTCCAAGCCATTAGCTCTGGCTGCAGATGGGACAAGCAGTGACAGATTAAGGGATTTCCCTGAGCTAATGACCTGGACCTCTTTCTACTGGCTTCACCAAATTCCTGTACAAAGAGCTGCACTCAAGAGCTATCAAGCAGCTTAATTTATGAGCATTTTTTAAGTCCTTTTCGATCCTTGCATGCAAAGAGCCATCAAAGTGCAAACACTTCTAGTAATGATAACACCCTAAGAAACTGCAAGTTGAATCCTTCCGTCTAAAGCCTGATGGCACAAACGGGTTTGTAACACAAAGACACCACAAAGTCCTATGAGACACTCAAACTTCCTTTCAAAGACTTCTACTCACCACTCATTCTCTAGATTCCCTTTAACTCCATGACTCTGGTGGGGACTTTTTAATCTCCATGCAGCAGTGCAGACCCAAACCCTCTTAAGGAAAGCAAGAGAGTGAAAAACCTGTAACAGCCCCTGAAAAGCTCTCAGGTCTGCCAGCATAGCTGACATGCCACATCAGGACAATGACAACAGGGGACTCTGTGCAGCAACCCATCTTGGGAGGATGAAAATGGCCTTTGTGCATGTGGTCTTTCAAAATTATACAGAATGGCTCAAGGGACACGAGTCAAGAAGCTTGGCATGGCTGCAGGTTGGCCTTGAGCATGGTTACTTATCCTCCCCAAAATAAAATCCCAAGCCTACAAAAACATTGGCAGCAGGCGCCGGAAGATGCACAGTGCACTCTCCTATTGCTCTGCTGGTGGAATAGACTTCATCCTGTTTCCTCTGGCCCCAGATCAAGGAAGGCTCCTCAAAAGAATTTTCCATTATCTATCCCGTGGCAAACATGGCAGGGCAACCCTGCTGCTTAACCACCTGACACTCTGACACCCCTCCTTCAGCAGCAGCAAAACCCTGCATGAAGCACCAGCACTTCCCATACTGATCAATGCTTCCAGCAGCACAGCCCAGGCACAGAGGAGCCGGAACCATAGAATCACAGCATGGTGGGGGCTGTAAGGGACCTCTGGAGATCATCCAGTCCAACCGCCCTGCCAAAGCAGGATCACCCAGGAACGCATCTTGATGAATGTCCAGAGACACAGACTCCACAACCTCTCCAGACAGCCTGCTCCAGGGTTCCAGCACCTTCACACCAAATAAGTTTTAACTCATGCTGAAGTGGAACAGGGCTATGATGGAGTGACAGAGACATTAGTGGACTTCTCTTTCACCTCGGCCCTCCTGGCAGACCCTCCTACCCCACATAGTCTCAGTTCCAAGCCCCTAATTTAGTTCCATAGCCAAACAGACTTCAAAGCAGTGGAAGTATAGAAACCCTCAGTATCACCCCTCTGTTTCTACCTGGGTCGTCCTTTTCTTGCACTGCTTTTACGCTAGTCACAGAATCACAAAAGGGACCTCTGGAGAACATCCAGTCCAATCCCCATGCCAGAGCAGGATCACCCACAGCAGCTTGCCCAGGATCACAATGTCAGGGGAAGAGGGGGGAGGTGGGGGTTGGATCCTCTTCAGAGAAAGATACTCCATAAGCTCTGTAAGAAGCCTGCTCCAGGCCTCCAGCACTCTCACAGCAAAGTTTATCCTCATGTTTAGATGGATCCTATGCAAGTTCATCTCAAATGCAACCGTCCCCCACATGAAAGAAAGAGCGAGTGCCAAATTCACCCCCCAGTCACTCAAGGGAGAGCACCCCAATGACTTTGACTCCCATCCCCAAGCAGAGGGGCTCTGGAAACACATGCAAACCCTACACCACCTCTAGAGATACATCAGAAACCATCACTTAGCACAGAAACCTTTGAAACACCAAGGATGAGGACCTCTTTGCATCACGGGGTGGTACAAGGGCTTTGCCCGAGGCGTGCTCACAGCAGAGAGAGCTCACCCCAGCTTTCCCCACACCACATCTATTTGCTCAGGGAAGGAAAAAAAATCGTCAGGTATCTCCTCATCCCTGCTCAATTCCAATATGTTTTTCTTACTTTTCCTGGGGTCAGAGGCAGCGACAGGCATCCTGGAGGCTTATTTGTGTTTGGAGCCATCTGCTTAAACCAGGGAGGCTTGAAGAAGCCTGCAGTGAAAAGGAGCCGCTGAAGAGCGCTGTGGTTTCCTTGGTACGGGTGACCAAGTGACAAAATAACTTGGGCTACTCCCTCTTCCCAGAGATCTGGTCTGGAGTAATGTGATGGCTCAGCTCCAGCACCAGCAGCTCTTCCAGCGGCATGATTCAGGTTATCTCAGAGAAGGCAGAAGGCTGCAACTCCAAACCCATAGGCTTCATTACGCTGCTCCTTCCCTTGGTCTGCTTTGCAGGAGGCAGGGAACGCTGGGATGTCTCACTCCACAGATACCTGCACCTGAGTCATACCTCTGCAGGTGCCCACTCCCTCCCCTTGGCCACCACACCCTTCATTAACCAGTGCACAAAAGGACTAGAAAAGCCTTAATGCTCAAACAGCTTCTGCGTCCTGACCAGGGAACCGCTCCCAGCATCGTCGAGGGGGAGGAGAGGAGAAACAGTCCCCAGCACAAGGACAGGCACACAAAGCCTACATTGTCCCCTGCTGCCATTAACTCCGGGGTGGGGGGGGAGAGGGGGAAGGTCAAGGCTTTCTGTTTGTATAGGGACAAAGCTCTTCTAGGACATATGCAGCCAACAGCAGGTCCGTGCCCTGAAATGCTCAAGAGCACAGCCCAAAAGCCCATCTGGGGGTAGGCACCCCACGGCACCTGGTGCTGCACGTGCCCAGACGCCGCAATTCCAACCACCAGCTCCAGCCTGCACTCACTGAGGTCTTCCAACAGACTTTGGAAAGGTTCCAAACCCACCTGGATGTGATCCTATGCAACCTGCTCTGGATGACCCTTCTTTAGCAAGTAGGTTGGACTCCATCTCCAGAGGTCCCTTCCAAACCCTTTCACCACCATGCTAGGATTCAGTGGGAATTTGTGATAATGAGTTTTAGAGGGAGGAAAAAAAGATCTGGAGCCTTTCAAAGCCTCTCTGCAATGTGTAAGCACCTTCCTTCTGCCATCAGAGGTGAAGCTGTTGGGAATGCTGTGGAACAAGTGGCACATCACCTCTTCAAAACACAGCTCTCAAGGGACCACATCACATCTTCAAACATTAATCTGTACTTCCCAACTAATCAGCACTGACAAAAATAACTCCTCCAATTATCAGAACACTACCACTTAAATAATGACTACTATGCATTATTAAAAAGCATAATAGATCAGGGGAGGTGAAACCATTGCAATCAGTAAAACAAGAAATACTGGGAAACAACAAAAAAACCCAACCAACACCAAAACCAAAACCATAGCCCCAGACCTCTAAGTGTGATCTGAATTGGATGAACTCTTCCTCAACAGGGACTGAACTCCTCCAACACACCACAAATCAGCAGCATCTGAGGCCTGCTGCAGTTCAGTGAATAAACATCACCTGAAAATTGCTGAAGACTCCTTCTATGAGAGAATCAGATGGGAAGGAGGTTGGAAAAGACCTTAAGATCATCAAGTCCAGCTATCACCTTACATCTCCCTGCACACAGCTGTCCCCCAGCTCTTCATCCAAACATCTCTTAAACACCTCCAGGAGTGGTGATTCCACCACCTCCCAGGGCAGCCTTTTCCAGTGCCCAATTACTCTTCTGGAAAAGAAATTGTTCCTCATATCCACCCTGAACATCCCCAGTGCAACTCAAGGCCATATCCTCTTGTCCTATCACTTGTTACCTGGGATACTGACCCCCACCTGGCTCCAGCCTCCATCCAAGGAGTTGTAGAGAGCCAGAAGTTCTCCCCTTGGCCTCCTTTTCTCCAGGCTGAATGACCTCAGCTCCCTCATCTGCTCCTCACAGGACTTGTGTTGTCATCACTTAAGACCTTGCCTCCACTACTCAGAGCCCTGCACTCTCCCTGACCCCTCCTCCCCACCTCCCAGTCTACACCTCCTACCCTCACATCCCTCTAACATGCACAAATCCCTGGAATACAGAAAATGTTGGTCCAGCCAGGAGCTCCTCAAGCCATGCAAGTGCGAACCCATAGGGGCTTCCCATGGGAGGGCAACTCCTGCGACATCTGCACGAACCAGTGAGGCTCTCCCAGGGTTACTGGGAGCAAGCACACTTCTGCACATCTGGTTGCTTTGTTGCAGGAGATCAGGTGAGGGAGAGTATTATGTTCAGTTTTGGGCACCACACTACCAGAGATGTGCAGAGGTGCTGCAGCAGGTCCAGAGGAGGGCAAGGGAGCTGGGGAAGGGCCTGGAGAATAAATCTTATGAGGAGCAATCGAGGGAGCTGGAGATGGTTAGTGTGCAACAGAGGAGGCTGAGGGGAGCCTCATGGCTGCCTGCAGCTACCTGAAGGGACATTGTGGAGATGCTGGTGCTGGTCTCTTCTCATAGTTGGAGACAGAACAAGGGGGAACGGCCTCAAGCTGAGGCTGGGGAGGTTTAGATTGGACATTAGGAAGAAGTTTTTCACAGAGAGAGTGGTCAGGGACTGGAATGAGCTGCCCAGGGAGGTGCTGGAGTCACCCAGCCTGGATGTGTTTAAGGGTGTTTGGATGTGGTGCTTGAGGCTATAGTTTAAGGTTGATGTTGTAAAGTAGGGTTCTAGGTTGGACTTGGTGCTCCTGAGGGGCTCTGCCAAGCTGCAGGTTGCTGTGATTCTGAGAGGGATGCTGCTGCAGATACCAGGCTGGGGAAGAGGGGATGCCTTCAAGCGCTCAGCACCAGAAGAGTGCTCACAGTTCAGTGGCACCACCACCCGTCCCTCTCAGCCCTGCCCTACATAACAGCATAAGGAGAGGAATAGAGAGGGATGCATGACACCAAGCCTGCCTCTCACTGCTCTCAGCCCAGCTCTCCAACGTGATGTTTCCTCACTGCATGACTCCTCAAGCCCACACTCCTGGATGAAGTACACCCAGGTACCTGCTTTTTACAGCCCTTTGCCAATCTGCTCAACCACCTCGACCAGCACAGTCTGTTTCTTTGCAAGGATCCTGGCACTGGAGCTTTTAAGCATTTCATTTCTTCCCATCCTGGTGCAGAATAAGGAATAATTTGGTCTAAAAACAACGCTCAGAGGACCCTCAACAGAAGTAGAGCAAGCACAAAACCTCAGTTTTTGAGTTTTCTGCCTAGAAAAGATTTAAGAGATATGGTGCTAGGGGACATGGTTTAGCATCATACTTGGTGGAGTTAGGTGATGGTTGGACTTGATGACCTTAGAGGTCTTTTCCAAACAAAATGATTCTGTACTTCTAAGGGATGACTGCTCAAAGCCTGAGGAGGGGAGATTGAGACTGGGGATGAGGAAGAAATTCTTCACATGGAGGGTAGTGAGACACTGGCACAGGTTGCCCAGAGAGGTTGTGGATGCCCCTTCCCTGGAGGTGTTCAAGGCCAGGCTGGATGAGGCCTTGAGCAACCTGTTCTAGTGGGAGGTGTCCCTGCCTATAGCAGGGTGTTGGAACTGGATGATCCTTAGGGTCCCTTCCAACCCAAACCATTCTATGAATCTGTGAAACAGACTTTTCTCTGATTCCAAGTTGGACCTGATCTTTCCAATCCATGATCCATGAGATCCTGCAAGCCCTCAATCTCTCTCTCTTCAGTCTTCAAACATCAAGAGGTGGCTAAAGCCCCCAGATGCTGTTGGTTTGTTGTTGGTGGTTTGTTTTCAGACTCCTTCTGTTAACATCCTTAGCAATATTTACCTTCCAAGGGGCTTCAATGCTTGCTGCAGCCCTGGCACTGCTCAGAAGCAGAACGGCAGCACAGGCTGCTAATTGTACCCTAGGGTATAGCAGACAAAAAGAGGATGTAGAACAAAAAAAAAGGGGGGGGAGGGATAAATCTATTGATTACAAAACATTTTAAATATCAATAAAAGGAATCCAAACTACTGAGTGTGTCTGAGATGCTAATAGAGGAGCTGCTCGTGTGGACTGAGGGTTGAGACAAGGATAAATTAACTCAGTGTCCAAAACTGATTTTATTTAGTCCAGCCCCAAATAATTAATGCCATTCCTTACCAACAGGTCCCCCAATTCCTCCCTCTAATAACCCACATCCAGTAAGAGGACGAAGAAGCAGCTTTTGGTTAAACCTTCCCTTGCAGCACCCAACACTAACTCAGAGCTGAGTTTGCTGCACTTGCCTCCGTATGAATAATCCCACAGGTGCTTTTACTACAATAAAGCATCTGGGAGTCATAGGAACATAGACTTGTTGAGGTTGGAAGAGATCTTTGAGCTCATCAAGTCCAAACTGCTCACCTAGAGCTTGCATCTTTAGGCTTTGTTGATGATTGCTTTTAGCTTACTCCACACTTCATAGAAGAGATTTTACGCACACAGAGAAAATTAACATTGTTCCCCAAATATTTTCTGTCTGAGCTCACTGTTAAGTGAGATTTTCATCCTGGTGATCATAAAATCATAGAGCGGTATAGGTTGGAAGGTGCCTTGAAGACCATCCAGTTCCATCCCCCCTGCCATAGGCAGAGACACCTCCCACCAGAGCAGGTTGCTCAAAGCCTCATCCAGCCTGGCCTTGAACACCTCCACGGAGGGAGCAGCCACAGCCTTCCTGGGCAACCTGTGCCAGTGTCTCACCACCCTCACTGTGAAGAATTTCTTCCTCATCTCCACTCTCAATCTGCCCTCAGACATGAATCCATTCCCTCTCTTTCTACCACTCCCAGCCCTTGTCAAAAGTCCCTCTTCAGCCCTCCTGCATCCCCCTTCAGGTACTGGAATGCTGCTCTAAGGTCTCCCTGGAGCCTTCTCTTATCCATGCTGAATAGCCCCAGCTCTCTCAGGCTGTCACCACAGGGGAGATGCTCCAGCTCTGATCATTTTTGTGCCCTACTCTGGTTCAGCACAACCCAGTAGGAGGGCAGGAGGTCATGGCAGAAGCATTTAGCTTGAAGCAGGTCACTACACACATCAATGCCTACAGACATGGCTGGGGACTTGGTATTCATGCAGGAATACTTGTATGTGTAGCTCCTTCAAGGGAAGCTGGTCAACCTTGACTGCAGAGGTGTTGCATTGTGCTAAGAAAAAGACAATATTTTAAATCCAAACTTCAAAGTACATCCACCTGCTACTACTTGTCTTAACAGAAACATTCATTCATGATTGGCAAAGCCCCTCAGGATCACCAAGTCCAACCCAGAACCCTGCTCTACGAGATGCACCCTAAACCATATCCTCAAGCACCATATCCAAATGACTTTTAAACACATCCAGGGTTGGTGACTCAACCACCTCCCTGGGCAGCCCATTCCAGTGCCTGAGAACTCTTGCTGCGAGAAAATTTCTCCTAATATCCAGCCTAACCCTATCCAGTGGCAGCTTCAAGGCAACAAAACTAGACAGGCAACAACCTAGAGGGGCAGCAAAGCTGGTGAAGAATCTGAAGAACAGAGCTGGGAAGAAGCAGCTGAGGGAACTGGGAATGTTCAGGCTGGAGGAAAGGAGGCTGAGGGGAGACCTCCTGGCTTTCTACAAGTCCCCGAAAGTGGGGCTTGGCCTCCGCTCTCAAGGAACAAATGACAGGAAAAGAGGAAACAGCCTCGAGCTGCAGAAGGGGAAGTTCCAGCTGGACCTTGGGAAGAGGAGTGGGCAGGCACTGGAACAGGCTGCCCGGGGAGGTGGAGCCCCCTGCCTGGAGAGGTTCAAAAACAGCTGAGGACGTGGCACGTGGGGACACATTACAACGGCCATGGTGGTGTCGGTTGGCAGCTGGACTGGAAAATCTTTTCCAACTGGAATTATTCTACACTTCCAATGCATGGGAAAGGGGAAGGTGGCGGGAAATAGAGTGAAGTACAAGACAAGGTGAAGCCAAGCTGTTTGTTTCCATTACTGGAACCCACACAAAAGAAATGCAAAACACGAAACAGCCCAAAGCCAGCGGTGAAAATCACACTCAGCCGGAGGATTTTCCAGGGGTAAATGTTTGTTTTCCTCCCAGTGCACTCGGGTCAGCTTGAATTTATGTTAATGCCGTCGGAGCAGCAGAGCCTGGTAACCTGCAGGCATTTGATCTGGTTTCAATATTAATTTGGCCTTCTGAGCACAAACACCCACCACTCCTTTCCCACTGCACCAGCATCACGGGATCACACGATCCCAGTACAGGAGGGGCTGGAAGGGACCCCTGGAGAGCATCCAGTCCAACCCCCCTGCTCAAGCAGGGCACCCACAGCAGCTTGCCCAGGAGCACAATGACTGGGGTGGGGTTGGAATCCCTCCAGACAAGGAGGATCCACAACCTCTCCAGGCAGCCTGCTCCAGGCTTCCAGCACCCTCACACCAAACAACTTTCTCTTCCTGTTCAGACAGAACCTTCTGGGTTCCAGTTTGTTCCATTGACACTTGTCCTGTCCCTGGGCATCACTGACAAGAATCTGGCCCCAGCCTATTCCCCCCACCCTCTAGCTCTTGCTGAGCATTGCTCAGATCCCCTCTGGGGCTGCTCTTCAGCAGGCTCAATAGCCCCAGGGCTCTCAGCCTGTGCTCCTCACAGGGATGTGCCAGGCCCCTCAGCATCTTTATAGCCTCCACTGGACTCTCTCCAGCAGTTCCCTGTCTCTTGAACTGGGGAGCCCAGAACTGGCTTCAGGACTCCAGCTGTGGCCTCAGTAGGGCAGAGCAGAGGGGAAGAAGAACCTCCTTTGACCTGCTGGCCACACTCTTCTTCATGCACCCCACTGCTTACACAGGTATAAACCTGCATCACCTAAAGCAACATGGATTTTGGCCACATGTGGAGGCTGCAGGCAATCCAACAGCCCTCACTCATTCTGAGCACCATCTTCTGACCAAGTCCCCATCCTCCACACATTGCTGTGCTGCTGTGAGGACGACAACATTCACTTGCCCATTTACCCTCTGGTTCTCGCCTCACTTTGGCCTCCCTGTGCTAAATCCCTGTCCTGCCTGGTGCTCCCAATGCCAAGTTAATCACCAGCTGTGAATTTAATTAACATGTTGTTTCTCCCTTCAACCAGATCATTAATGCAGTTGATAAATCAAATGTGCCATTGTCCTGGGTAACACTGGATTTGTGATACTCCCCAGAGGACCTGGAGATACATAAAGTGAGGAATGAAATGCATCAAGACATAAATCCTGCACCCTCATCAGTGACAGTCATGCATGACCACGCTCCAGAGCTGTAAGCATTATGGAAGGGAAGGTTGTGATCTGGCCAGCTTGACTGAAATGCCACAAGACCAAACATAAAAAACATCAAATCTGGCTGACAAGTCACAGAATGACAGCATGGTGGTGACTGTAAAAGATCCCTGGAGATTATCCAGTCCAAATCCCCTGCTAAAGCAGGGCACTCACAGCAGCTTGCCCAGGCTCACAATGGCCAGGGCAGGGGTTGGAAACTCCTCACAGAAGGAGACTCCACAACCTCTCTGGGCAGCCTGCTCCAGGTCTCCAGCACTCTCACACCAAACAAGTTTCTCCCCACATCCACATGGAATGTCCTGGGTTCCAGTTTGTGCCAACTGCCCCTTGTCCTATCCCTGGGCACTACTGAGCAGGGTCTGGCTCCATGCTCTTGCCCACCCCCACCCCCACCCCTCCTTTGTCTCTTGATAAGCATTGCTCAGATCCCCTCTGGGGCTGCTTTTCTGCAGGCTCAACCGTGCCAGAGCTCTCAGCCTTTGCTCCTCACAGAGCTGCTCCAGGCCCCTCAGCAGCTTAGAGGCTCTACACTGGACTCTTCTTGAACTGGGGAGCCCAGAACTAGTCACAGGACTCCATCTGTGGGCCTCCCAACAGCAGAGCAGAGGGAGAAGAGAACCTCCCTCAACCTACTGACCACATTTTTCTTCATGAACTTCAGGAGACCAATGACCTTCTTGGCCAAGAGGGCACATTCATTTGTGCATCACTCTTCATTCTCCATTCAATATTTACTTCTGCTTCTTAGAAGCTTGGGTAGAAACCACCACTGATGGGGCAGTATTTGTATTTGTATTAAATGGGAAGATGAAGACTCAAAGTGGGGAACATAATTTGTCATACTGGAGACTACTAATGTTCTCTTTGCCCCCTCTTACGACCACCAAGCCACCTCCTTGTGCACAGAGGTGCTTCCCACCACACTCTGCTTTGTGCACAGCCCCAGAGGCAATAAAACCATCAGCAGGTCACGATAAAAACTGAAAAAAGGCAAAGCAAAGCAACGGGATAAATCTACCACCAACTCTGGACCAATCTGTCCAAACCAACACCATGCCACAGACCCTCCAGCCCCACTGCAGACGTTCCAGCACATTGACACTTGCAACCTGACCACCCAAGTCTGCACATCACCGCATCCCTCAGCTACTCAGCCAGGAAAGAGCTATCAGCAGAGGTCTTTAAAACAAGAAAATAAGCCAAACAAACCTTGTCCCCGTGCAATCATGTGGCTCGGCTTTCAGTTCTGCTTTTCTTTCAGGTTTGCGCAGAGCAGCTCGGCTGAGAACTTCTCATCTCTCACAGCACCAGCAAGGCTGAAAGCTCCCAGGGCGAGCCTATTTAAACGCTAATGAACGGGGCAAGGCCGAGCATGAAGAGAAGAGGCAGGTCCTTCAGGGTTCATTCACCTGCGAGCACTAGCACCACCTCCACCTGAAGGAGGTGAAGAATCAACTCCAAACCCACGAGGATTTTAAAGCCCCCCAGAAGATCTCAGCGGACGCTGCAAGACACCGAGCATGAACGGATGAGATGCCTCTCCAAGTGGGTCACAGAGCTGCACTGGGCAATGAGGAGTGCTGGGAACACCCTTGAGGAGCCAACTCTGCTTGCAGGCACCTCCAGAGGTGATGTGACGCAAGCAGGGCAGCCCTCACCAAGCACAAGCCATAATTAAGGCGAAGCGGTGCCGCAGCCGGCGGGAGAGATTAGCAGGGTGGGTGGGATCATCTCACCTCCTGCTCCGGACCACGCTACAGCTGGTGGGGAGAGACTTAACATCTCCCGAGGATCGTTCACCTTCTCCTGGGATGCCTACACAGCGAGGGGGAAATGCCCTCTGGAGGTACCAGGTCCTGCCCCGCGACTGCGCGGGGAGCCCCAGCGACCAGCCCGGGCAAGAGCAGTACCTGTCGGAGGGCTAAGCTCGGGCGTGGCGAGGCTCGGCGCGGGAGCCCTGCCAAGGTTCATGTGCTTCACAGTTAACTTTCACAACAAACCAAAGCCTCAAGAGCCTTTAATCTCCAAATAAGCAGGAGATGTGGGTTCACGCCAGGGCTTGTGTGTCCTCCTTTATCAAGCAAGGTGCTGATAAAGAGCTCTCTGCTTTTTGCGTCTCTTTGGGAGCTCACCACCCAACGGGGAGCTGCAGTTACCAGCCTTGGTACTTCCACGGCAGGCACAGAGGCAGCCGTGCAACAGGTTAAAACACAAGCAGCATCTGCTTAGCAGCCCAACCTCATGCAAATACACTTAAGGGAAACGTCGAAGAAGAGCAGCAGAGACCAAATTCCAGCACAAGTTACCATCTGTGGAAAACCCCTCCTGGGTTATGCTGCTGTTCTCCAGCAGGGAAAAAAAAATGTTTTAAAACATTATAATATATATGTATTAAAAAAAAACAAAAACCCTCAAACACTCAGGAGTTCATCAGAAAGTAGCTCACCTTTCCTGCCAGCCATCATTTGTAAGAGGTGAAATAACCAAGAGAGCAAGTTGGCGCTTGCCTGAAGAGACAGGCAGGAAGGAAACTGCCCTACACTGATCCCAGAGGTGCAGGCGGAGGTGCTGGCAGCAGCTCCCCATCCGGGTTCTTTGCTGAGGATGGAACTTCTCAGACAGACACTTGTCACACAGACACTCTACCCATGTTCACACAGCCCAGTGCCTGCTGAGCATCTAACTGTGACATTACGAAATATGTCTTCCCAGTGTCTTCTCAGCCATTGGAAGACGCTGCTGAGGGAGGTGGTGGAGTCACCAGAGCTGGAAGCGTTTAAAAGACACATGGATGTGGTGCTGAGGGACCTGGGTCAGTGGCAGGATTGGCAACCCTGAGTGAGTGGTCGCCTAGATGATCTCAAAGATCTCTTCCAACCTCAACAGTCTGTGATTCTATAATGCCATGCTAACACTGCCCACAGGCTTGTGTTGCACTGTGGCTAAGGACTGGATCAGGTCACTTACGCTCTCACACAGCTGGTGACCATCTCTGGATGATGCCAAGTTGGGGAAAATACTGTCTGAACTTAAAGAAAATGAACCTTACCAGCAGCACCAAACCCCAGACATCCAAATACTGCAACAGATTGCCCAGGGATGTTGTTGAGGTCCCAACCCCTGGTGACATTCAAGGTCAAACTTGACAGGGCCCTAAGCAACCTGATCTAGTTGGAGATGTCCCTGCTCACTGCAAGGGGGTTGAACAAGGTGACCTTCAAGGGTCCCTTCCAACCCAATGTATTCTGTGTGAACCAGGTCCATCGGCACCTTAATAAAGGCCCTGAAGTAAGCTGCAGCCCTGCACATTTGTGCCAAATCACCGCTCCCAAGATCATCCACAATGGGTTTCCTCAACAAGGATTTACCTGCTTTGTCCCTCTGCAACCTTCATGCCAACTGGCAAACATGACTGTGCACAGCCAGGTTTGACCGAACATCATGAGGTCAAAGATGCCCCTGCTGGCATGGTGGTACCAACAGGTTGCTGTCACTCATGCAGCTCTGCTCATTTGATGTTACCTGGATCACTTCACACTACCAATGAGTGAAGTTAATGTCTTATCTGCAGATGGGGTTTCAATCCTGCAAGGTGGTCATTACCACAATAATGGTGGAGAACTCTTACGGATTTTTTTCCAATGCCTGCTTCTCCCCCTGGGAAATCAAAGAAACCTAAAATAATCACAACCATACCTCCAGATTGACTGCTGGGCTATACCTAGGAGTGACAGGCACACTGGTGCCCAGCCCTGGCAGCACTGCAGACCACAAACCACAAGAATATCAAATAAACCTCAGCCTAGGATCATAAAATCATTAAGTTGGAAAAGACCTCTAGGATCATCAAGTTCAACCATCAACCCAACTCTACCATAGCCACTAAATCACATCCCCATGTGTCATGTCCACATGTTTCTTGGGATGGTGACTCCAGCACCTCCCTGGGCAGCCTGTTCCAATGCCTGATCACTCTTGCAGCAAAGAAATTGTTCCTTGTGTCCAACCTAAACCTGCCCTGGTGCAACTTGAGGCCACTTCCTCTTGCCCTATCACCTGGTATTAGGCAGAAGACAGCCACATGGCTCCAGTCTCCTTTCAGGTAGTTGTAGAGAGCAATGAGGACTCCTCTCAGCCTTCCCTTCTCCAAGCTAAACTCCCTCAGCCACACAATAAAATGGTTCCATTTAGATGAGAAAGAAAAGCATCTTTAAGGAACCTACAAGGTATTCGGAGCTGTTCAGTAAAGTGCTCTCCATGAATCCTGCTCAATCAAAGAGGTTCTGCTGCTGCAGAGCAGATGTGCCCATCAGAGGAATTACACCCAAAATTCAACCCAGCCCCTAATGAATGTGCTCAGGAACCACGGTGATAAGCAGGCTGTGGAAGATGTGTTAAATTACACCACTTACCAAATATACCTGAAATTATGCATGTCCAAGAAGGAACAGCACAGAAAAAAAAGTGTTTATGTGAAGGTTTTCTCTCCAGGAGGAGACACAGAGCAAAAAATGTGGTTTCTGAAAGTGCTGCTGTTACCTGAGATCATAAAATGATGTTCTGCTCCCAAGGCACAGTTGATGCCCAACAACTAACCCAGTGCTGGGCTCTGCTCTTGCACCCTCAGCAAGGAATCACTTCAGATGTGCACAGCTCCAGGCTGCAAACAGATCCCCCAAGGTCTCCTCCAGCAGCACCATAAAGCCCAGACTCCATGCAGCAGGCTGTGATGGTTGAGCCAAAATCTGCTGCATCCTCCTGGCTTCCACATCAGAGGGCAGCTTCTGTTCAAAATTCAAAACACAGCTGCACTTGAAGCTCTTCCTACTGACAATCTCAGTGGTGTCCTCTAAAACCTCTACAGCAGCCCTTTAGGTTTCTTCTCAGGTGTTCCTTTTCCCCTCCTGCAACTTAAAAGAGTGTCTAGACCACCTAAATCTAGACATCAAAGCTAAGTTTCCCCAATCTTATTTCTCCAATCAATTGGCTTTTGCTTTCCACTCTTCACACAGCACATCTCCCTGGAAAACAGGCAAACACTTCCCCTGCCTGTGTGCCTACAGCAGATTTTGTCCATGACAGCCATCACAAACATCCTGGGGAAAAAAGAGCTTTATGATGGGAGGACAGAGTGCTCAGAGCTCAGACCAGCCCAAGAACTGTACAAAGACCTTTTCAGTGCATTCCTGAAAGGTGCACAATGCTCTTGTGAACATGTAAATGTGAACACTCCAAACTTGGCATTTCAGGGTATTCTGCTGTTTAAAAGGAGTAAAGGAAGCTGCTCAGAATGGTAGGGGACCTCTGGAGATCATCCAATCCAACCTCCCTGCAAAGGTAGGTTCACACAGGAACACATTCAGGTGGCATCTGAATGGGGTCTGGAGATGGAGACTCCACCACCTCTCTGGGCAGCCTGCTCCAGTGCTCCACAACTCTCATATTAAAGAAATTCCTCTTCATGTTTAGATGGAGCTTCTCACATTTGAATTTGTACCTGTTGCCCTTTGTCCTGTCACTGATTACCACTGACAAAAAAAAAATGGTTCCACCCTCCCAACTCCCACACTCCAGACTCAAGAGATCAAATGCTCTCCATCTTCACTTAGGGCAATCTGCTTACTGCACAGACCCACTCAGGCCATCAGCTTACTCCGGCTAACCCCATGCTCTTTCTCCCAGTTAATTTCCAGAGTAGAAAGATGAACAGATGAGGAGGAAGGCTGGAACAGAAGCATGTGGTATGCCATCAGCCCTCACCCACCCTAATCTCCCTGCACATCATATCATAAAATGGGGGTTAGGTTGGAAAGGACCCTAAAGATCATCCAGTGCCAACCCCCCTGCCATGGGCAGGGACACCTCCCACTAGGTTGCTCAAGGCCTCATCCAACCTGGCCTTGAACACCCCCAGGGAGAGGGCATCCACAGGCAACCTGTTCCTGTCTCACCACCCTTATTGGAAAGAACTTCTTCCTAATGTCTAGTCTAAATGTCCCCTCTTCCAGCTTAACTCCATTCCCCCTCATACCCTCACTCCAAGCACCACACGCACTCACCATCAGAGAACCCTCCAGCTGTAAGACAGCCAAAACCCCTGGTTGGCAAGTTCCCAGCCTGGCTAGTGCAGGCTGCTGCTACTGAAGGCAAGTCCACTTCTGCAGATCTTGGGTTTTTACGAAGCTCAGAAAGCAAATAAAACTGGAGACTCCATGTCTTGGGTTACAACCCCTAAACATTATCAGTGGTCTCCATCTGCTGGAGCAGAGGCACAAGCCCTGCTCCATCCCTGCCATACTCCTTTACAGTGCTGTCAGCTCTCTGGGTTTGACTGATGTTACAAAGAAGAGCCAGAGAAAAACCTGCAGATAGGCATCAGCACAGCATTGTGCTCGCTTGCTCTCTTTCCGTCTCACACACCATATCCATTCACACCAAACACCATTCCCTCCTCCTCCCAATTCTCTGCAGAAAACTGATTTCACTCCCCAGGGAGGGAGAACTCAGGCTCTTATGAGACAGGAGGTTCTACAGACCCCTGAAAGGAGCACAGAGTCAGGTGGGCGTTGGTATCAGATGATAGTACAAGAGGACATGGCCTGAAATTGTGCCAGAGGAGGTTTAGGTTGGATACTAGGACACACTTCTTTGCTGCAAGAGTGGTCAGGCATTGGCACAGGCTGCCCAGGGAGGTGGTGAAGTCACCATCCCTGGAGGTGTTCAAGAAACCTGTGGACATGGCACTTTGGGACATGGTTTAATGGACATGGTGGTGTTCAGTTGTTGGTTGGATGTGATGATCTTGGAGGTCCTTTGATTCTGTGATGGAGAGGTTTGGGATTCTCCTCCAGATGCCACCCAGGGAAGCACAACAATAAAGTAGAGACTGCACAGGTAAGCGGCACACCCCCAGGGATGGCAGCAGCCAAGGCTGTGACACACCAGCTCCCCAAGAGATAACCCCAAAGGTTTAGCTCCTGGATGCAGCCCAGAAAATCTCCAGGTCCTCTGTGAGGACCTAGAAGGGCAAGAAATGGATTTAGAGATGTTCTCGGATGCTCCTTCCAGAAAACAAGCTTGCAGGTGCATGAAGAGGCACAGGAGATGCTCGGAGACCAGGATGCAGCCCAGCTCTGGACCACATACAAAGAACATCCCTCAGTTCCTCTGCCTTCCTCAGATAAGGTTGGTTCTTCCCCAAATACTGAGTTTCCTGGGAGCCCACAGGAGATCCATGCCATCCTTACTGTGGCAGTGCACTCCACCTTTATGTGGGCATCTTTGACCCTTTCCCATCACCTAAGTGATTCAAAAGCGAACTCTAGCTGCATGCCCTTAAAATCTGCAGCTGACCACACACCTGAGAAGCAAAACTCAAGAACACTCTCCATGTCTCAGAGCAGACACAGGCCTCCCACCTCACAGGTGTCAGAAATCCTAATGACAAAAGTCCACTTCTCACCAGGTTCTCCCTGCAAAAGCAGCTCCCTGCTGCAGCTCCTCCTCTGCACTCAGCAGGTCTTTGCAGTTTAGCAGTTTTCAGACAGAGCCAACAAGCAGAAAACTACCCCAAAAATCCACCCATACCAAGTCCAGCTGGAATCAGCCAGCCTGTGTCATGCAGAGTCAGGTCTGTACCCATCCCGATTTCTCCTGGCAGGGATCTGGAGACAGACAGGGCTGACAAGATTAGAGAAATAAGCAATTTATCAGGTTATTGAAAGCCACACAGCCAGGGCCAAGCTCTGGGGCACTGGGATGTCAGGATGCCCCTGGGAGCCACTGCCTCTGGCCAGTGTCACACTCAATCATGATCAATACCTCTGCAAAGTTGTTCTTACCCAGTGACACACTGTCCTTCACTAAAGCGTCTGTTATCTTAGGTTCCCTTGCTTCACAGCCTGTCACCATCACTCAACCTCAGCCCCAGGGGAAGCACCTCCAAAGCCTCATCCTTGCACCTCCAAGCATCCGATTACCTCCCTTGGCCAGGAGTGCATGGAGGAAAACCTCGGGAAGAGATTTTCCTCCCCACTGCAACTCCTGCAAACAAACTGTCCACAAAAAGGACTTCAGCCAACTCTTCCAAAACAGTTATTCAACGTCTGTGTTGTGGGGGGAGAGCTCAGACCTGCTGCTTCTCTGTCCCTCCTGCTAACACAGCACTCTCCTCCAGTCATCAAAATATGCATTTCACAGAATCCCAGCAAGGTAGGGTTGGAAGGGACCTCTGGAGATCATCCAGACTAAGCCCCCTACTAAAGCAGGGCACCCACCACAGCTTGCCCAGGATCACAATGGCACAGTGGGGTGTGGAACCTCTCCAGACAAGGAGACTCCACAGCCTCTCTGGCCAGCCTGCTCTAGGGCTCCAGCACCCTCACAGCAAAGACTTTTCTGCATCACACCAATCTCAGTGCCAGAGAACATCTACTAATGTGTCTGGAGTAAGAAAGAGCAAGTACTGGGGGGAAAGGTTGTTCTTTTGGAAGATGCCTGGTCTCACCAGGGATTATCTGAGAGTTTCTGAACCCAACAGATACAAACATCATTAATCTGCACATTTTAGACTGGCACCTCTTTGTACCTCCCTCTGCCTGTCTGCAAGTCTGGCACCAAATGTCTTCACAGTTATGCTACAAACTGGGGAGTCCTCCTCCAGCTTCCTAGTTGACTTGAGCTTACTAATGCTCAGGAGCTCCACTGAACCTCCTCTGGTCAGGTCCTAAAGGAATGACAATCTCAGAATCGCATACAGCAGTGGTGGATTGCAAGCTCTAGGTGAGAGGTTGGACTTCATGATCTGAAAGGTCTCTTCCAGCCTCAACAGCTCTGTACGACCACACTACCCAAGCCAGATGAGGCTCTTGAATAGGGAAACTCCAGAAGAGATATTTAAAATTCATGTCTCCCAAGAGTGAACTGCAACAGGGACACAAAGTGCTCTCTGCAACCACTTCTTTGCATCTCAACCAGCCACGTGAACACTCCCAGCCCATGCACACAACAGTTGCTCCCTCACCCCATCAACTATGCAGGACAGAGATAAACTAAGTAGTGAATTGTTAGAAAGAGGAATCACAGAGTTGTTTTGGTTGGAAAAGACCTCCAAGGCCATCAAGCCTAATGATCAACTTAAGATCACCATGGCCATTAAACCGTGTCCCAAAGTACCAGATCCACACATTTCTTAGTACTACAAGACCTTGACTTTGTGATAAGCACAGTGCAAAAATCACTCCTGACACGTGACTGGAGCAAGGTATCCAAATTCTTCAAGTTCCTTTACAGGATTCAGCTCTCAAGCTCTGGAAGAACAAATAGCAGGGCAGATTTCTGGTAAGATGAAAATTGAGCGTTATCAACAGCCTGAGATGATTACTCACAAACCAGCAGCAACAGCAGAGTAGTAACTGATTGCCTCCTGGGCAGGAGTCAAAGTCTTTGCATTGTAGCTCTGACTGCGTACAGAGATCAAAGAGGAAAGGAGAAAACTCTATTTTAGGCTGTCATGAGCATAAAGGTCCTCTTGGCCCCTTAGCATCACC
Organism: Tricholaema leucomelas; assembly: GCA_013400475.1. NCBI lineage: Eukaryota > Metazoa > Chordata > Aves > Piciformes > Lybiidae > Tricholaema lacrymosa > Tricholaema leucomelas. The sequence goes on from WAAF01020773.1 coordinate 124,910, forward strand.
AAGACATGACTGAAATCTTCCTCATACTGCACATGTCCAGAATCACCATGGAGCAAGGAGCAGAAATCCTTTATGCCAGGACCAGGGTGCAGCTCCTGCTCCTCTCCCAGTGGGGACTCTTGTCTGTGCAAACGCCTCCAGCCCCACCACGACGGCCAAGCTCCGCACACCACAAGCTGGGACGTGGTGACCACCACAGTGACCGCTCCACACCACTGATGCTCTGAAATAAGAAGTGAGCTGAGCCAAATGCCGAACCAAGTATTAACAACAACATGTAGCTATTGATTGCTCTTTACATCTCTAGCCACTTCACCAACATTCATTCATTCAGGTGTTTTCCATTTAATGCTGGGAGGAGACTAAAGAGGACTCCTGACTCAGCACAACAAGACCTTGCACCCAGGCTTTGGATTTCCCCACAGGTTTGTTCTAACTCAAACCACTACTCCAGCTACTCAACAGCATCCTGCCTTGGATTAGCAATAGTGTGACCAGCAGGTCCAGGGAAGTAATTGTCCTGTACTGGGCACTGGTGAGGCCACGCCTAAAATACTGGGTTCAGTTTTGGGCCCCTCACTTCAAGAAGAATATTGAGGGGCTAAAATGTGTCAAAGAAAGGCAATGAAGCTGGTGAAGAGTCGTGAGAACAGGTTTGGTGAAGAGCAGCTCAGGGACCTGGGGTTGTTCAGCCTAGAGAAAAGGAAGCCAACAGGAAACCTTCTGAGTCTCCACAACTCCCTGAAAGGAGGCTGGAGCCAGGGATGGGTTCACCTCTTCTCTGAGACAGCACAAAATATCCTCAAGTTGCACTAGGGGAGGTTTAGGCAGGATAGGAGGAACACTTTATTACCTGACAGAGTGCTCAGGCATTGGACCAGGCTCCCCAAGGCAGTGGTGGAGTCACCATCCCTGGAGGTGTTAAAAAACTGTGTGGACATTTCACTTCAGGACATGGTTTCACAGACATGGTGATGTTGGGTGAATGGTTGGACTGGATGCTCTTAGAGATCTTTTGTAACCTTAACAATTCTGTGATTCTACACTAAAAGTACAGAGCTCTGCCTGTACACCTGCATGCTCATCCTCATCATCACCACCAGCACCCTGCCCCAGACACAGGGCACAGGCACAGCTTTTGCTTGCAGTTCATCCAGCCAATATTAATTCCACCTATGACTCAAACACGAGGGTGCTGATACACAGCTCAAATGACGGTACCAAGAGCTGCCTGTAATTGCTGTGCTAAGCACCAGGGACATCAAGTATTGATTTCCACCCTGGTCTGCATCCGGGCTTAGACAGAGGCCGCGTCCAAAATCCTTCTTCCAGCAAACTCACAATGTAAAATAAAGCCTGTCAGGACTGAGAGGCTCTAATTATCAACACTCACACCAGGGGCTGCAATAACACACTTTTCATTCCTGCCTACCCACACCCACCAGCATCCTCCCCCCCACTCCTTTTCTCCTTCTTTGATGAATTCATTGAATCAGAGAATTGTTTGGACTGGAAAAGACTTCTAAAGAAGATCATCAAGTCCAACTATCAAGCCACCACCACCATGCCCACCAAACCACAACCTGAAGCACCATGTCTACATGTTTTTCTGAACACCTCCAAGGGATGGGAACTCCATCACCTCCCTGGGCAGCCTGTTCAATGCTTGAAATTCTTCCAGCTTTGGTTGAAATAACAAAATCCAGGCTCTAGAAGCCTACCTCACTGCTGCAAAAATAGGGCACAACAGCAGAGGACAGAGTTATCACCTCCAGCTGTCTCAGGGCTGCACCATAATTACACGAACATCACGAGTCCCAGACTCTATTAATTACTGGTGGAGCACAGCATGGTGACACACACTGATCTCCTTCTGCATAGCTCAGGACCGACCTGCAGGGCCGAGATCACCGAGATCTTTCCTACACCAAGCTGATAATTCCACCAGCACCACATCAGATCCCTACTGCACACTCATTACCACCAGCAGACTCCCATCAGCACTGGCAGGTAAGCAGCTGCCCACCCAATTCACCAGCCTCTCACCTTCCTTTGATGTATTTCCATCAATCCAACAGCTTGGCAAGCCTCCCACCAAGGAGACACAGGCAGCAAGAGCTATTCAGAGACTCTTGCTTGCACCTCCTGAATGCCATCTCCGAATTCTTGAGGAAAAGCATAAGGCTCACTACAGCTATCTTGGGCTTGCCCATACAAACAGGGAGTGACGCAGGAGAGATTCATGGCAGCGTATAAACAATCACAGCAAGTTCCTGGGGGGGAACCCAAAACAAAGAGAGTTTGTGGAGACTGAGGGCCCTCTCCCCACCCCAGGCTGGGAGAGCTGGGGCTGTTCAGCCTGGAGAAGAAAAGGCTCCAGGGAGACCTTAGAGCAGCCTTCTAGTTTCTGAAGGGGGCTACAGGAAAGCTGGGGAGGGACTTCTGACAGGAGCTTGGTAGTGGTGGGACAAGAGGGAATGGATTGACATTTGAGGAGGAGAGACTGAGACTAGACATTAGGAAGATTTTTTTTCCAGCGAGGGTGGTGAGACAATGGTACAGGTTACCCAGGGAGGTTATGGATGCTCCCTGCCTGGAGGGGTTCAAGGTCAGGTTGGGTAAGGGCAGCAACCTGGGCTAGTGGGAGGTGTCCCTGCCCACGGCAGAGGAGTGAAACTAGATGATCTCTACAGGTCCTTTCAATCCAAGCCATTCTAGGATTCTCCTCAACATAAGGTGCTTTAGGTGCAATTTTACACTTAACTGGGTGGCTTCTGTGGCACCACCAGTGGTATATAGCTGGGTAGATCACACCTTAAACTTGTGAGGAACAAAACCATACCAACAGTGACAAGGCCATGGTGTCACACCTCAGTAGGGAAGCATCCTCTCCCCTAGCTCTGAGATACCAGCACGCTAAACCAGCCTCAGGGTTGGGGAGATGGGGTGACAACCCCTCCAGCAACCTCAGCAGCCAACAAAGGTACCGCTCCTGCAAGCAGCTGAAGACGGGACAACTCATCACCACCACTCACAGGGACCCTACAGAATATAGAATGGTTTAGGTTGGAAGGGACCTCAAAGCTCATCCAGTTCCAACCCCCCGCCATAGGCAGGGACACCTCCCACTAGAACAGGTCACTCGAAGCCTCATCCAGCCTGGCCTTGAACACTTCCTGTGCCAGTGTCTCACCACCCTCACTGGAAAGAACTTCTTCCTAACATCCTCTTTCAATCTCCCCTCTGCCAATTTAAACACATTCCTCCTGTCCTGTCATTACAAGACCTTGTCAGTAGTCCCTCCCCAGCCCTCCTGTAGCCCCCTTATCCTCATGAGAGAGGTGCTCCAGAGCACAGGTGGCTATGGTCATCAAGCAGAAACACACAGACTTTGGGGAACAGGGCAGGCTTCCTCAGCATTGTTACAGCAGAACATTTCCTCTCACAAATCACAGAAGCATTCAGGCTGGAAAAGCCTCTCAGGACCACCAACTCCAGTCCAGAACCCTACTCTACAAGGTGCATCCTAAACCATATCCCCAAGCACCACATCCAAAGGACTTTCAAACACATCCAGGGTTGGTGATCCAACCACCTCCCTGGGCAGCCCATTCCAGTGCCTGACCACTCCTGCTGGGAAAAATGTTTCCCAATACCTAGTCTAACCCTACCCAGCGGCAGCTTGAGGCCATTCCCTCTGGTTCTATCACTATTTAGCTGTGAGAAGAGACCAGCACCAAGCTCTCCACCTCCTCCTTTCAGGTAGCTGCAGGCAGCCATGAGGCCTCCCCTCAGCCTGCTCTGTTTCACACTAACCAGCTCCAGCTCCCTCAGTCGCTCCTCATCAGCTTTATTCTCCAGGCCCTTCACAGCTTCCTTGCCCTCCTCTGCACTTACTCTAGCACCTCCACATCCCACTTGTAATGAGGTGCCCAAAACTGAACAGAACACTCCAGGTGTGGCCTCACCAGCATAGAGTACACTCCTGCTGGACACAGCATTTCTAATCCCAGACAGGATGCCATTGGCTTTCTTTGCCACCTGGGCACACTGCTTGCTCACATTCAGCTGCTTGTCAATTCCAACTCCCAAGTCCCTTTCTGCAGCTTTCCAGCCACAGTGCCCCAAGCTTGTAGCATTGCTTGGGGCTGTTGTGGCGCAAGTGCAGGACCTGGCATTTGGCCTTGTTGAATCTCATGTTCTCCAGCATGCTGGCAATAAGTGAACCCAAAGAGAAGTTTATCCATCGCTCAGGAGATCAGGAAACCTCCAAGAAGGAATGAAGAGAAACCCTGACCCTTAGAGACCCTGTGAGTGCCGCTCCCTCTCTGCAGGGATGAAGGCACTGCCCCTCTGCAGAAACACACACACCTCTCCCAAACTTTCCCGGAAAGGAAGGGGAGCAGCCACAGGCACCGCAGCCTGCTCCAGCAGCCAGAAGGCTTTCCCTGCTGGAACGCTGCATTTCCACACTGCGAGGCCCTCCACAGCATCTCACCAGCTGCATTCCCAAGCTCAGCTCCGGTGGAGGGAGGCCGAAGGTATCCTTCTCCTACCCTCTCAGCTGATTTGTATAACAGAAAGCACCTCAGGGGGCTGTTTCAGATGATCCCAAAGCACATCAGTTCTGGCAATACCTAATCACATGCATAACTTTACTCTTCATGTAGCTACAGCTCTGCTAGGTCCATCTCTGGCCACCCAAGAAACTCCACCGGATGATGATGATGGATGAACTTTGTTTAACCAAATTCATACACTTCCCCCCACTACCAAAGCAGCCCCACACAAAACACTGGATGAAACAACCTCCTTCTTCTCCCCTCTCCAATTAATCCCTCTAAATCAATCTGCTTATCACCACCAAGAGCATCATCAGCACCCTGCCAGGAGCAGCAATGCCCACGAAGAGCTACACCACCTTTTAAAAGCCACAGCTGAAGATTTCTGTCACACCCAACCTCCACGCCAGGAGATACTCACAGTACATAAGTAACAAGTAAATAACAACACCTGACATTTATATCATGCAGGTGTAAATTCAGCCACCGGGAAAGGTTCATGCTTGATTCTGCTCTGCCACCAAAGGCTGCCCCAGGGTCTTGCAAGCTTACAATTATTTAGTGAGTCAAGATAGATTTTTTTTTTTTTAAGTAACAGTGATGGCAACACCACTTTGGGTAACAGGAAGCAGTGAATCTCAACCAGGCAAGAGCCAGACTCCATCAAAAGCACTGCAGGAATATTTGGGGACCCTGATTTTTAACCTCTGTGAGTAGAAATCACCAAAAATCACTCCCCCTACACCCTCTTTTCTACTCTCGGTTTCCACTAACAGCTGCTACAACTTTGTTAGGGGTTCCAGGATGGGGAAAGAATCGGGGGGTGGGGGGTGGGGTGCCTGCCTTTCACCCCAGGTTAATAAAACACATGCCTCAGATATGGGTATTTTGGGGGTCCCCGCAGCCCTGCTCGGCCCCAGGCTCCCTCAGGGGGTGGTGGAGCGCTTGCCTCCTGGTGCCCTGGGACAAGCCTGGTCCTGGCTCCACTGAGAGGGGAGTGCCCAGATCGCGGCTGTAACATGGCTGCTGTGCTACTACCCAGTTACGAAATTGGAATGGGAGCTGGGGTACTGGGGGGAGGCGAGGTACGGGGAGGTCAGGGGTGCCAGGAGAAGTCGTGGTGCTGGGCCAGCGGTGGGGTTGTGGGGAAGGGCGAGTTGAGCAATGGGATGGGGGATGCAGGATGGGGAGTACGGGATGGGGATGAAGGCATGTATGAAGGTGCTCCTGCTCGGGCTGAGAGGTGCTGGAGCGAAAAAAAAAAGCTCGAAGGAAACTGGGGGGCAGGTTACAAAAACGGAATTTAAGGGTGGTGATAGAGGAATCTGGAACTAGAGAATGGAACTGGGAGCCGGCGGGCGGGAACCGGGTCGCAAAGGGTATAACTAGGAACCGGCGGATGGTAACCAGGTTCGCTGGGTACAGCTGCGGATGGTAACCGGGTCCCGGCGGGTGGAACTGGACACCGGGTCCCCACGGGTATAACTGGGAACCAGTTACGGCACTGGGAAGCAGTTTCGCTCCGACCCCCACCCCCTCCTCTCTCCGCAACAAGCCCCCTACAGAAAATCGTTCCGAAGAGCGGCCGCTAACGCCGGATCCCCGCGGCGCGGCACCCACCTTGCGCGCTGTGCGGGACGTGCTCCATGGCCGGCTCGCTGCCCAGCTCAGCCAGTCGCCGGCCAGTGGCGGCCAGTTCAGCCCGCAGCGCCGTCACCTCCTGGCCCGCCGCCTGCAGCGCCCCGTCGATGCGCAGCGCCAGCTGCTTGTTGTCGTCCATCATGTGCAGGATTTTGGCCTGGGGGAGGGAGGGAGGAAGAGGAGGAGAGAGGTGAGAGAGAGGAAGCGGCATGGAGGGGAGG
>WAAF01020773.1:131351-145197 GCA_013400475.1 Tricholaema leucomelas
CTCGGGGGTGGGGGGGAAAGGGGCTGCCTGAAGGGGAGAGGAAGGCGGGAGGAGGGGCCTGGGGAGAGGGTGGGGCGAAGGGAGGGGGCTGTAAAGAGGGAGTCCGTGGAAAGGGAGGTGAAAAGGGGCAGTGTCTGTGCCAGTGAGGTGTCACGGAAGGGTCTGTGCGGGGGGGACGTGCAAATGGGGGGGGATCAGTGTAAAAGGGGGCGTCTGTGCAAGGAGGGGCGTCTGTGCAAGGAGGGGGGCTGCAAAGAGGGTGAGTGTGCAAGGGGGAGGAATCTGTGTAAGGGAGGTGCAAATGGGTGTGTGTGTGCAAGGGCCCTCTCTAAGAGAGTAGGGTAGTGCTGGGGGAAGCGATGGGAAGGGAGTTCATGGCGAGGAGAGCTGTGCAAATCCGGAGGTGCAAAGGGGAGAGGAGCCGTACAAGGGGGTGCAAAGGTAAGGAGCGTGGGGAAGGGGGGGCCGTGCAAAGGAGATCTGTACAGAAGGAGGTGCACAGGGGAGCGGGGCTGAACAAGGGGCAAAGGTAAGGGGGTGAGAGGGATGTTGGGGAAGGGGGTTTCCCCCTACCTGTTGCCTCCCCCGACAGCCCAGGCAGGGCCGCAGCGGAGGCGAGCGCGCTTCGGCCGAGGGCATCCGCGGCGCTACGCGGCATTACGCGGCTGCCGCGGAGGCGGGTCCCTGCTGCGCGGGGCGGGCAAGCGAACGGAGGGTAGGGGGTGGCGGGGACGGTGGTGAAAATGGGGGACACACGCACACGACACCACACAGAGCCCTACGGCATCGCTGCCTTTACAGCGAGGTTTCCCTTTCCCTCCCTCCTTGGGAAGTGAAGCGGTGCTGCGCGGCTGCGGAACGTGCTGCAGTGCCTGCGGAACGTGCTCAACTGTCTGCGGGGAGCTGAGCATCCCACTCATTAAAGTGCCTTTCTGCTAATTGGGCTCGGGTTCAGCGCAGTGCATGGCCGTAGCCCAAGCTGTGAGCAGCAGGTGGAGGTGCAATGGGCTCCAAAATCCCTCCGCCCCCGGAAGGATTTTTGGAGTAGGGGAGAAGCGGAATCTGTGCACTGTCAAGAGAGGTTAATGTGAGAGTCCCAGCACTGGGGGTTCCTGTGGCACCGGCCCAGGGTGAAACACCCAGAATTACGTGGTGTGATCGGTGGGTGGCTGCTAGAGGGAGCGCTGATGTCTTCGCTCTGCCTTATGGATGCTTCTGAGGGATCAACTCATCCGCTTGCCATGGCATGGGCTGCAGCAAGCTGCAGTGCTGTCAGCCTCCCCAAGGCAGCCAGGGGGAGGAATCATGGAATTGTTCTAGTTGGAAAAGACCTCTAAGATCATCCAGTCCAACTGTCGATGTAATACCATCATGGCTATTAAACCATGTCCCCAAGTGGCACATCCACATGTTTCTTGAACACTTCCATGTACAGTGACTCCACCACCTCCCTGTGAAGGTTCCATCCCCACCTAGAGGAAGAAGGGCTGCTCTGGAAAGCATGGCTTGCATGGCTGCACCTCCTCAAATCATCCCCAGCTTCCAAAAGCTGTTCTGCCTGTCCCCACCTGAGCCATCAGCATCACTAAAAGTTTATACATGGGGTTAGGAACCAGGCAGCAGTGGGCTGGGTGCACACAGAATCATAGATTGAGTTAGAAGGGACCTTGAAGGTCTGGTTCCAACCCCTCTACGATGAGCAGGGACAGCTTCTGCTAGACCAGGTTCACAGGACCATAGCAACACAGGATGTCAGGGGTTGGAAGGGGCTAAAAGAGATCATCAAGTCCGACCCCCCCCTGCCAGAGCAGAGACAGCTCCTGCTAGACCAGGTTGCTCAAAGCCTGGCCTTAAACACTTCCAGGGAGGAGGCATCCACAGCTTCTCCAGACAACACGATCCAATGTCTCACCACTCTCACTGTGAAGAGCTTCTTCTTACTGCGCAATCTAGATCTACCCTGCTCCAGCTTCAAACCATTGTCCTTTGTCTTATCACCGCATGTTCTTGCAAAAAAAACCCTCTCCAGCTCCCTTGTAGCCCCCTTCAGGTGCTTCTCAATGCCCCGTGGAAGTGAGTGGGTGTAGGAAGCAGAGCAAAGAAGTGTTTTCGCCAGAGGAGAAGCCAGAGAAAAATCACAGTCCCTAAGGAAAGAGGGAGAACAACAGTACTTATCATGCCCATAAAAATGGCTAACCCCTCCAAGATTTGCTTAAACTTGGACTTTTGGCTGAATGAGATGAGATGAGAATTTGGGGCAATTCCTTCAACCACAGGATGCTCCTTCTGGTTCACCACTGGTATTGCAAAGATCTTAGCCAAAATGTGGTAAAAATACTCCAGAAAGGTCTTCCCTTCTCCAAGAGCTGACTCTGCCAGAGGCTTGACACGAGACAAAGCTGCAGCATGTTGCCACCTCCTGCTGTGATGGTCCCCAGGGAGTGCTGGTATGTGGATCTGCAGAAGCAGAGGGGTTTGCTGTGTCCCTAGGCAGTGCTCAGGAACAGAAATCGTGTGAATCTGTCATGTCTGTGCTGAAAAATGATGCTAAGGTCAGGCTGTGTCCCTCAAAACATCAGACCTAGTCTGAGGCACAGGTATAGCTGCTGAAGCACATGGTTCAGTGGCAGTGGCTTAGCAGTAGTGGTAGCATTGTGAGCTCTAGGTGAGCAGTTGGACTTGATGACCTCAGAGGTCTCTTCCAACCTCAACAGTTCCATGATTCTATGACTATGGGTGGAAAAGGTCAGCTTTCCTTAAGGACTTCCCAAAGGACACAGTCTCAAGCAGTGCCAGGGCAGGTCTAGGCTGGACGTTAGGAGGAAGTTGTTGGCAAAGAGAGTGATTGGCATTGGAATGGGCTGCCCAGGGAGGTGGTGGAGTCACTGTCCCTGGAGGTGTTGAAGCAAAGCCTGGCTGGGGCACTTAGTGCCATGGTCTGGTTGACTGGACAGGGCTGGGTGATAGGTTGGACTGGATGAGCTTGGAGGTCTCTTCGAACCTGCTTGATTCTATGATTCTATGGTAGGCAAAGAACCCACAAGAAGCACAAATGCCGTTTTGGAAAGTCTTTCTTTCTCATTTCTGCAGCCACCCCTGAAGGAGATAAAATGTTATTTTAAAGTAGATGTAGCAACTGGATTCTAATCAAGATAAATGCCCTGTTTCATGCCTGATTTGCATGAGTATCTGCTGCAAACTGCACCTGCAAACGAGGGAATCACTTAAGCAACCAGATAACCCAAACGTGCAACCGCTGCGTGTGCAAAAGTTCACTCCCTGCACTGCAGTGAAACCTCCACTTCAGCAGAAAGGAACTCAGTTTCCAAGTGCAGCCACGTTATTTCTATCATTCAAAAATAAATGTGAACATTAGGTTAAAACTGATTTGTGCCTTCCAAGAACCCTTTCAGCTGCTGAAGCAAAGTCCAAATTATGCTTCTTAGTCTAACCTTAATAATAGACCAGTTGAGTTGCTGCGTTGGCAGTGCTGGAATCTTGTTCATGTACTGATGGAGGAGAATTTCTACAGCAGTTCTTGTGCTGGTTAAAAATATATTTCTTAAAAGCTGGCTGTGGCCTCATCCCTAAACTAATAACCTTGCTTAAGAAAAAAAATCTTCTTTATTATGTAGAATCAGAGAATTGCTTCAGCTGGAAAAGACCTCCACGATCATTGAGTCCAACCATCAAGCTAACAGCACCATGCCTACTCAAACATGTCCCCAGGTTTCTTGAATGCCTCCAGGGATGGGGAGTCCACCACCCTCCCTGGGTAGCCTGTTCCAATGCCTGACTTGAAGTCCTTGGGAGATTTCTCCTGAAGATACCCGAGAAGATGTTCTCCCTTTCTCCACCCCTCCTTGCATCATTACTAAGGAAATGGTTGTGTCCATGTGAAATTGATTTTGAGCTCTCAAAGCAGGATTTGATTTCTCCCAGTTTCTGCCTAGATGGGGCATGGGATCATAATCACAGAACTGCTGAGGTTGGAAGAGACCTTTGAGATCGTAGAGTCCAACAGCTCACCTAGAGGTCACAGTCCCACCACTACTGCTAAGCCACTACCACTAACCTATGTCCTTTCAGCACCACATCCATGTGTCTCTTAAAACTTTCTATGGATGGCAATCCACCACCTCTCTGAGCAGCCTGTTCCCATGCTTGAATGTCACAGCAATCCAGAGATACCAGCTGGCAGAGCTGGAAGAACATGAGTGGTGGTAGCACAAGATCATGGCGGGACAACTGTGGGGCAGCTAAGGGTTTTCCACTGGGGTGGTGGCTGGGTTTGCATCCTCCACCCCAAGTCTGCCTGCAGTGTCACCCTGGTTCTGAGACAAAGGTTACCCATACAGCTCAGAAAAGTGCTAATCTTTGCTTCAGGAGCAGAACTGCCTTTAGGAGGGAAGGGTTGGAAGCATCACCAGGCTGTGCATTTGAAGTGTGATACCTGAGGGCTCATTTGCATTATCCTGCCCATTTTAAAGGCCAAGGCTTTGCTGAAACCTTCAAAACTGGGATGCAATGAAGAATTAGGAAAGGAAGTTGGCTTCCTCCCCTTTCTCCTGCTAGTTCTGAATTAACAAAAAAATAATTTAGAAGCTAATTAAATGGCCCAAATTAGAAACACATTAGTTCCCCAAATGGCTTTGCTTTCTTTTTCTAATTCCAGCATTTACCAGGAGCTACACAGCTATGCAGCAAGTCATATCCCTAAGAGATGGGAATCCCCAGCCATGCAGAGGAGGCACAGACAGGTTAGAAATCACAGAATAACTGAATTGGTTTGGCTGGGAGAGACCTTAAGGTCACTGAGTCCAACTATTAACCCAACACTGCCAGGTCACCACAAAACTATGTTCCTCAGCACCACATCTCCACAGCTTTGAAACCCCTCCAGGGACAGCGACTCCATCACTGCCCTGAGCAGCCTGCTCCAAGGTTTGACAACCCTTCTGGGGAAGAAATTGTTCCTCATGTTCAACCTAAACCTCCCTAGGTGCAACTGGAGGCCATTTCCTCTTGTTCTATCTCTTGTTACTAGGGAGAAGAGACCAACTCTTGCCTGGCTTCCAAACTCCTTCCACGGAGTTTTGGTGGGGCTGGGCTAGATGATTTCTAAAGGTCTTTTTCAATCCAATTCATTCTGTGATCCTATTAGTCGTAGAGAGGGAGACCTCACCTCAGCCTCCTTTTTTTGCAGCTGAACAACCCCAGGTCCCTCAGCTGCTCCTCATTAGACCTGTACTTCAGACCCTTCACCAGACCCTTCACCAGCTTTGTTGTCCATCTCTGGACCCATTCACACCACAACGCCTTTCTTGGAGCAAGCAATAGTGATCACAGAAACATTCTTGACGTTATTCAATTAAATCCTTTCTTTCCCAATTAAATAATCAGCCAGGATTTAATAGAATTGAATTTCAAGGTGTCATCTCAGAGAGTGATGACCTCTGTGGTGGGGCAAGGCTTATGTAAATTCTGCTGATGGCTCTTTATCTGCTTGTGGCTCACTTCCATCCCCCCAAAAATAAATTGCCTTCTGTCAGTATATTTACATTATTTCTCATCTACTCCATGGATCTCTGCTTCCAGCCACAACTCTCAGCTGAAAAGGTTGTGAATATCACTGGCTTCTTTCACCACATCCTCGGGAACTGACCTTCTGGGCTTGGAAAGCAGAGCACCAGAGACGGCAGTTTGAGCATGTCCCGAGGCCAGTGCTGCCCTGGAGCTCATCTCCACTGTGGAATTTCCATCCAAGTTACAATATTGCTAAGCGCAGAATCCCAGCATGGTGGGGTCAGCTGGAACCTCTGGAGATCATCCAGTCCAAGCCTCCTGCTAAGGCAGGGCACCCACAGCAGCTTGCTCAGGATCACAATGGCCAGGAGGGGATTGGAATCTCTCCAGAGGAGAATCCACAACCTCTCTGGGCAGCCTGCTCCAGGCCTCCAGCACCCTCACACTTAACAAGTTTTTCCTCATATCCAAATGAAACCTTCTGAGTTCAAATTTGTGCCCACTGCCTCTTGTCCTGGCACTGGCACCACTACAAGAGTCTGGCCCCAGCCTCTTCCTCCCACCCTTCAGCTCTTGCTGAGCATTGCTCAGATGCCTTCTGGGGCTGCTCTTCTGCAGGCTCAACAGCCCCAGGGCTCTCAGCCTTTGCTCCTCACAGAGCTGCTCCAGGCCCTTCAGCAGCTTTGTAGCCTCCAATGAATGCTCTCCAGTGGATCCCTCTTGCTTCTGGACTGGGAAGCCCAGCCTTGAACACAGGACTCCAGATGTCATCTTACCAGTGAAGAGTAGAGATGTAGGAGAACCTCGCTTGACCTACTGTCCATGCTCTTCTTCACACACTTCAGGACACCATTGGCCTTCCTGGTTCATGGGCAACTTGTTGCCAACCAAAACTCCCAGCTCTTAGCTTGCCCTGGTTGAACCTCATGAGGTTCTTCTCCCCAGCTCTCCAGCCTGGTCAGGTCTGGCTGAATGGCAGCACAGTCTGTGGTGTGCCTGCCCCTCTTCCCAGTTTTGGATCACCAGCAAAGAGGCTGAGCATCCTCTCTGTCCTTTCATCCAGGCTGAAGATACCTGCTGAGGTTCCCCTCTACAAAGATCACATTCAGCTGTGTTTTTAGAACTTCATTTGTTCTCCTTTCTCACTCTCAAAATCCTGAGCTCCAGCTCTTCTTGTCAGCTGGAGCATCTCAACACAAACCTTACTGCAGTGTTTGTGCTGCGCTGCAGCTGAAATTTGTTTTAAGTGCTAAGTTATTAAAGGAAGATTAAAGAGAGCTGAAGATGGGCAGCTTAAAAAGGTGGGTAGCAGTTCTGTTTTGCCCTGTCATGCTGCAGTGAGATGTTCCCCCCTCTCCATTTCTTTGCTAGTGAAAGGCACCTGGTGACCTCCCAGCTCTGCTTATCCCTCAGGACCAGGGAAACAAACCCATTAATGTTTATAAAGTGCCTCAGAATGGGGGAATTACATCACCATGGTGAGATACAAGCTTAATGGATCAAAATAAAGTCCAGACCCAAACCCTCCAAGCTTAAACACATCTCAGTTACCCAATGCAAACCTGGAGGAATCCCACTGAGAAGGAATCCCACTGAGAGGAGGGGAAAAAAGTGATCCCAGAGATTTTTCAACAGTCAAACCCATCTGAGCTTTAATAGGAAGCATATTTAGCAGATTTCCAGTCCCCTTGCAAGCAAATGAACTTCCACAGCATATTTCACAGCTGAGCCCATCTCTGGCACCAGCATTCCTGAACCTCTCTATCGAAGCCCAGCGCCTGTTTAATGACTTACAGCAATCCAATCAATCTGTGGACAATCAGCCTCTATGGAAATGCTTCTGGACATGACATCAGCAGCCAGATTTTCACAAGCAAGTGGCAGTGATGAGCTCCCACTGCAACCTCACCATAAACTCTTCATGTTTGTATTTTGGTGTCTGCTTTTCCTGCCTGTTGTGGGTTGCTCTCGAGCTTTATGAAGCTCTACGAGCAGCTGCTGAGGAGTTTCAGAGTCTCTGCTCAACAGAACAGCAAAGTAGATTCAGTGACAATTTGAAGGTTTTCTCCCCATGGCTGAACCACCTCTGTCATCTGAGAGACAGAAAACGTTGCTCATCCCCCACATCACCACAACCGGATGGTGAAGGAAGCCACTAAAATTCACACAGTCAATCATGGCTACTGTGCTGCAGCTATTTCTGAGACGACCTCATCTACATCTCAGGCTCAACACAGAAACCTTGGCAAAAATCTCACTCTGGTGCACCCTTCTCTTTTAACATAGCCCCCACTGCAAGCTATGTATGAGGTGCTCCTTCTCATGCCTTGTAGAACCACAGAATCACAGAAGAATGTAAGTTGGAAAAGACCTTGAAGATCATTGAGACCAAGCCTTAGCCCAGCACTGCCGGCTTTGAGATCAAACAGAGGTGCTGGCAGCTCGCTTGGACATTTTATTTTGCTTCTGATTTACGACAGACAAAATCCTCCAAAATGATTCCCATTATTACTGTGTTGTCTCCTTCTTCCCTGGGAGGAAGCCCCACACAGCCAGGAACAGCCTCAACTCTCTGTCTGTCTCCATAGGAGCTCCTCCCTTATAGAGACAGGCTGAGGGAGTTGAGATTGTTCCATCTGGAGAGTAGAAGGCTCCCAAGGGACCTTATTGTGGCCTTCCAGTACCTGAAGTGGGCAACAGGAAAGCTGGGGAAGGACTATTTAGAGTGCCAGGTAGTGATAGGACCAGGGGGAATTTGGCAAAATCAGAAGTGGGGCAATTCAGATTGGACGTTAGGAAGAAGTTCTTCACCATGAGGGTGCTGAGACACTGGAACAGGTTGGCTAAGGAGGTGGTGGAAGCCTGGTGCCTGGAGGTGTTCAAGGCCAGGCTGGATGGGGCCCTGAGCAACCTGATCTAGTGTGAGGCGTCCCTGTCCATGGCAGGCGAGGTGGAGCTGGAGCTGGATGAGCCTTGAGGTCCCTTCCAGCCCTGACAATTCTATGACTCTGATCCTGTGAACTGATCTTAACCACCTCCCAGTCTGTACTATCACCTCCCACCCAGCACTCAGAATCACAGAATCACAGAGTGACAGGAGCTGGAAGGGACCTCCAAAGCTCATCCAGTCCAACCCCCCTGCCAGAGCAGGGTCTCCTATACCAGATCACACAGGAACACATCCAGGTGGGTTTTGAATATCTGCAGAGAGGAAGACTTCACAACCCCCCTGGGCAGCCTGTTCCAGTGCTCTGTCACTCTCACAGGGAAAAAAATCCTCCTCATGTTTAAATGAAACTTCCTATGCCTCAATTTCCACCCATTGGCCCTTTGTCCTGTCATCAGGCATCATCCAGCAGAGCCTGGCTCCAGCCTCCTGGCACTCAAGTTTACATCTTTATAAACACTGGTGAGGTCACCTCTCAGTCTCCTCTTCTCCAAGCAGCATAGCCCCAGCTCCCTCAGACTCTTCTCCTAACAGATGTTCCATTCCCTTCATCATCTCTGTGGCTCTGTGCTGGACTCTCTCAAGCAGCTCTATGTCTTTCTTGAACTGGGGGACTCCCCCTCCACAGGGCAGTCCATGTCCAAGCCCATGTTCCCAGGCTCTCAAGGTTTGCCCATTGGTTCCTACATTTTGGGGAAAACTGGAGCTAAGGTGGACCAGCCTCGAGCTGCCACAGCTAGACCCAGGTGCCTCTGATTCCCAGTGGAGCAGTCTGCAATCCCAGGTGGATAGCCTCAGTCATCATCCAGCATGCCAAAAGGAGCTCAGTTTTCTGGTGAAGGATACAGAAGCATCATCTTCAATTAACCTAGGTGAGACTTAGCAATATTACTAGTAGCTTTTCACAAGTGGAGAACTTATCCCCAAGCCTGGTGGCCCTGGAGAAGAGGGAGATGCCTGTAAATGAAGAAGCTGTGTGTGCCCTGCTTTGGCAGGGGTTTTGGACTGGATGAGCTCCAGAGGTCCTGTCTGGCTTCCACAAGGCTGGATTCCATGAAACCCTTTTGTATACCTCCCCACTCACCTTCCTAGACTGAATGCCAGACCAGACCTGCACCTCTCCCTATTCAGAAGCTCCACACAACCACCAAAAGTGACTTGGGACTGTCTGGTTGATCTTCTTCCTTCTGGTGACACCCCATTGAAACTAAGTGCTCATCACCTGCACCGGACCAGCTCGCCTCAAGATACAGACCTGCCTCATTTGCAGTTCCATAATTAGCAATTAGCCTAATTTCACTTACATTTAATGAATTTTCTTTTAAATAAATGTTATCTCCTCTGATGAGGAAAATAAAGCTGCTCAGGTCTCCTTCAGAGCAAGCAGCAGCATTGTCCTGTTCTCAGATATAATGGCCAGGCGCTTTTAATGAAAACATTCATTATTGCTAATTTGCATCTCTCTCAATTCCACGATGGAAATCAAATGAAGATGTCAAAATAGTGCTACCTCTGCCTCAGGCAAAACAACAAAAAAGGAGATGTAGTGACCCCCCCCAGCTCCTTCCAAATGTGAAGAGAAAGCATCCTCCTAGCTGAGGGCAACGCGAGATGAGAGGCAAGTACAGGAAATCAGAGGGAGCCCCTGCTGTAAGAAACGGGATCTGAAATCTGCAGCTTTAAAGATGGGAAAACCACAGAGCTCAGCAGCAAGACACCAAACCCCTACTCGGAGTGGTTTTGTTTGGTGAGGACCAAAGCCTCCTTCTCTAAAGACTCTGAAAACCTGTTTGGATGCATTGCTGGGTGACCCTGCTTTAGCCAAGGCTTAGAATAGATGGTCACAGAATGAGATTGAGAAGGGGCCTCCAGGGATCATCCATTCCAACCCCCCTGCCAAAGCAGGATCACCCAGGGCAGGTCACACAGGAACGCATCCAGGTAGGTTTTGAAAGTCTCCAGAGAAGGAGATTCCACAACCTCTCTGGGCAGCCTGCTCCAGGGCTCCAGAGGTGCCTTGCAACCCACATCATGCTGAGATTCTGCGAACGCTATGCTGGACCAAGTTGTGAAGGCAGGGGAAAGAAAAGTAAGGGAATTTGCTTCCAACCTCACCTCCCATTTCAGCAGGAGCAGAGAACCCTGCATCCGTTTGTCTTATTGGAAAAATCCCACCCTTGAACTGCAGGAGAGTGAAAACTAGATGTTCATCAGCAGGCTCAGGTGGGGGTTGGCCTCTTCTCCCAAGGAGCAAGTAATAGGACAAGAAGAGATGGACTCAGACTGCACCAGAGGAGATTCAGGGTGGTTATCAGAAGAAAATTCTTCTCTGAAAGGGCTGTCAAAGACTGGATTCCCAGGGAGGTGGCTGAACCCCCATCCCTGAAGGTGTTTCAAAGCCACAGAGCTGTGGTGCTGAGGGCCATGGTTCAGTCCCAGGTTTGGCAGAGTTAGAGAATGGTTGGACTTAAAGGACTTTTCCAACCCAAACATTTCTCATCTGGGTTTAGCAGAGAGTTTCTCTGCAAATAAAACAGGTTTTAAACGTGCTCCTTACAGGCTAGTAACAAAACATTCCCATTAGGACAAGGAAATACAGATTACAGCTCAGAAATGCCTCAGTGAGCCTGGAGAGCAAAGCTCTAACGATCTTTTTTCACCAAATAAAGAGGAATACTTCAAAATAATAGAAAGCTGGTGAATATTCATTTGATCTCCTAAGCAAACCTGCCCCTGTCATATTTACATCTCTCTTGTTCTCTTCCTGTGCAAGGCAGTTTCATTAGCAGCAGCACTCACAGAAAGTGAATGTGAAGCCTGAAAGCCCATGGGAAATGAATCCTAAATTCGATTGCTGTGTGCAGCCACCCAAGAAACTCGGTCGTAATTGTTTATTATGCTTCAATATTTATATTGTGGAAGCACTTGTTAGAACCAGAGTGTCACAGGAGCTCAGTCTGGTGGGGGATGGAAGGGACCTCTGAGGATCATCCAGTCCAACCGCCCCTGCTCAAGCAGGGCAACCCACAGCAGCTTGCTCGGGATCAAGATGGCATGGAGGGGTTGGAAGCTCTGCAGACAGAGACTCCATAGCCTACTGGGCAGCCTGCTCCAGGCCTCCAGCACCCTCACACCAAACAAGTTTCTCCTGTTCAGAAGGAACTTCCTCAGTTCCACTTTGTGCCCGTTGCTCCTTGTCCTGGCACTGGCACCACTAACAAGAGTCTGGCCCCAGCCTCTTCCTCCCACTCTTTAGCTGTCGCTGAGCATTGCACAGAGCCCCTCTGGGGCTGCTCTGCAGCAGACTCAACAGCCCCAGGGCTCTCAACCTTTGCTCCTCAGAAAATGCTCCAGGCCCTTCAGCAGCTTTGTAGCCTCCCCTGGACTCTCTCCAGTAGTTCCCTGTCCCTTTTGAGCTGGGGAGCCCAGCACTGGACTCAGGATTCCAGATGCGGCCTCAGCAGGGCAGAGTAGAGGAGCAGAAGAAGCTCTCTCGACCTGCTGGCCACACTCTTTTTCATTCACCCCAACATCAGAAAAGGTAAATGCATCTTTGAATCCAAAAGGCCAAGCTGGAGGGTGCTGGGTGCTGGACAAACACTGTGCCAGGCTCTCACAAATTATCTCCATCCTCAGCAAATACAAACAAGTGACAAGTTCAGCCAGGCTCAGTCAGGGAAGAGACGAGACAGCAGGCAACAGATCAGAGGGTGAAGAACAAGCCTTGGGTGGAGGGCTGAAAGATGAGAACGTTCCTGCTGTTTTCCAGGAAAAGCTGGGAAAGCTGCGGCTCATCCACTGCCTGGCACGACCACGCAGGGGGTGGTTTGTACGTGTGAAAGAGAGTTGAGGATTTAAAGTTCATCAGAACCATTCTCATCAAAGCTCTTTTACTGCCTGAAGCCCATTGCCACGGGAGCTCACATTTCGGCTCTGGCAGTGCCTTCAGGGCTTACAATGGACTCTTACAGTTCCATTCCCCTCCCCTGCTCTCAAATTGAATCTAGGAATGCTCCAGCAAGCAGCACCCACTGCGGCACACCACAGCAGAGCCTCCCCCAGCAGATTCGTGCCAGGACAGGGCTGGCTTCAAAGCAACCCTGGTCACCAGCCCAGTTGATGCCTTCCCACCCCTGCAAGTGGCAGGGGCTCACTGTGCAGGGCAGCATTGCTCCCAGCTCTACTCCAAAGACACCTGCGGGGTTGTTTTGGGGAGGGATGGGCAGCACCTTCTGCAATGGGGGCCACCACTTCTGCTTAGTCATACAGCACCCTGCAAACCATTTGTGCCCCACAGACCCCTAGCAAAGCCCAAGTGCCCTTGCGTGAGCCAGCACAATAGACTTTGGAGAGGATTTTGCTGCAAGATGCCACATAAATTGGATTTTTACGGGGTTGGAGGGAGGCAAAGGGTTGTTTCCTAACCCTTGGGTGCAGAAGGCTTTGGCCACCTCCCAGCTACCTTCCACCCAAGTGAGTGAGCACAGTGACACAAGAATGGGTCGCTTGGGTCCTCTGATGCCACTGGGAACAAAGAAAGCGCTTCCCAGACAACTTCCACATCTGGCTGTGTCAGGATGCAGGGGCAGTCTGCAAACAGCATAGCAGAAGAAGGGAGGGGATACACTGAGAGGACACTGAGATTATTTTCTGAATTAGTTTCCCTCTTGCTGCCTCTTCCTAGAATGCAGTGAGGGAGTGGATTTTTTTTATGATGATGGAGGAATAACTGTAAGGTCAAATCCCTGCTGGAAGTGGGGCAGGGCCCTACGCATTGCACCCACTGCCTGGAGCACTGGCAAATTACCAACTATTAAGGCCACATAAACAAAAAACCCTGAAATTGAAGCTCGAGTGACAATAATAAGGACACACAAGAGAGAAAGTTGCATGAGGACGTGCACCGATCACAGTATCACACAGTATCACATTATCACCAAGGTTGGAAGAGACCTCACAGATCATCAAGTCCAACCCTTCACCACAGAGCTCAAGGCTAGACCATGGCACCAAGTGCCACGTCCAACCTTGCCTTGAACAGCTCCAGGGACGGCGACTCCACCACCTCCCTGGGCAGCCCATTCCAGTGTCCAATGACTCTCTCAGTGAAGAACTTTCTCCTCACCTCAAGCCTAAACTTCCCCCGGTGCAGCCTGAGGCTGTGCCCTCTCGTTCTGGCGCTGGCCACCTGAGAGAAGAGAGCAACCTCCCCCTGGCCACAACCACCCCTCAGGTAGTTGTAGACAGCAATAAGGTCCCCCCTGAGCCTCCTCTTCTCCAGGCTAAACAATCCCAGCTCCCTCAGCCTTTCCTCTTAGGGCTGTGCTCGAGGCCTCTCACCAGCCTCGTCGCCCTTCTCTGGACACACTCAAG
>WAAF01020774.1:0-30798 GCA_013400475.1 Tricholaema leucomelas
AGTGACATAAAGCACCATCAATCAGATAAACGCAAAGAAGTTGGGTTAAGCTTGAGAGGGTCTTGAAACACTCTCCTGGAGAAGAATACTGTATTCAAAGATGAGAACATTGGAACCCAGAGCATTCTGTGACTGTATAATGCTAAAACATTCAGTCATTACACCTATTTTGTATTTGGGAGGAAGGTCACAGAATCATGGAATAGATTTGGTTGGAAAAGATCATTAAGGTCAACCATTCTCTAACTCTGACAACTCTGATGTTTAGTCATGTCCCTCAGCAGTACATCTCTGCCTCTTTGAAACACCTCCAGGGATGGAGATTCAACCACCTCCCTGGGGAGGCCTCCTCTGCTATTTGATAACTCTTTTAACAAAGAAGTTTCTTCTAGTGTCCAACTTCAACCTCCTCTGGTGCATCTTGAGGCCATTTCTCTCATCCTATCACTTATCACTAGGGAGAAGAGACCAACACCCACCTCAGGCTATGGACTGCAGCTGCCTCAAGAATTCCACTGATGCATTATGGTTCCAGTTAAGGTAATCTCTCTGTATTGAAATTTTAAACTAAGTCTTCTATCTTTCACTTTGGAGTTTTCTTTCAGGATCTTCTTCCTCAGAAAATGATTCATTGAACCTGCACTTGTGCATGTGGCTGGGCCCTTGCATTGTGATAACCCTGTAAAGTAAGATCATGGACAGCTTGTCCAGGATCATGGACAAACCTCTCCTGTGTTTCCCTGCTTCACACACAGTGCAACTACTTTCTCCTTCAGCTCTATAAGGTAATCTCACTATATTGAAATTCTGAACTACATCTTTCATCTTTCACTTTGGGCTTTTCTTTCAGGGTCTTCTACCCCATCAAAGCACTTCAGCCTGAAAACCTATCCCCATAAAAAGAAGGCCCCAAGCAGCAGTGCCTTGCCACTCCTCTTTGGTAGCAGTTTAAATAGTGTTTTCCAGTCCTCTCATGTGATAATGGACTTCTCACTAGTCCTCCAAGCCCAGGACTCCTTTCTCCCTGTTGCCCTAAAGCCATTTGTCTTTCCAAACTGCCACTTACAGTAATTTATTGGTTTAATGCACTGCCTACACAGCTCAATACTGAAAGTGTAAAAAGCTTCAGGAACTGTGCTAAGGGGATGGAAGTAGCCTCTTAAAATCATACTTCCTCCAGTCCATTTTGTCCATACATGTTTAGAAGCCTAAAGTTTCACCTTCTTTTCACACTGCAGCTCTTACATTCGTTTTCACAGACCAAAGCAGTCTATTACCAGCCTATTTTTAGCCTTTCTGGATTGACCTGACCAAATAGACACTTATTTAGCAGCTGCACTCCATCCTGCAAAGCTAGTGAAATCAGAACGACAGAGCATTCAACCAGAGCAGAGGAGAAACCAGTGAACCAACGAGGACAATCTAGGCACAGATATTCATTTCATAATCCGTGGACTGTGACAGTCAAGTGGGCACAATGAGGCTTTCTGAGCAAGCCCAGGGCCCAACTGGCCACCCCCACCCCACACCCTCCCCTGCACCATTTGCCTACAGAGTCATTCTGGTTGGAAGGGACTTTCAAAATCATCAAGTCCAACCATCATCTCCCAGCATTGTCAAGTCAGCACTAAACCATGTCACAGAATCAGCCAGGCTGGCAAAGCCCCCCAGCATCACCAAGTCCAACCCTACTCTACAAGATTCACCTTAAACCATAGCCCTAAGCACCACATCCAAGCAACCCTTAAACACATCCAGAGTGGGTGATTCCACCACCTCCCTGGGCAGCTCATTCCAGTCCCTGACCACTCTCTTCAGGAAAAAAACTTTTCCTAATGTCCAATCTAAACCTCTCCAGCCTCATCTTGAGGCCATTCTCCCTTGTTCTGTCTCCAATTACCTGTACAGAAAAGAAGACACACAGAAAAAGGAAAAAGGGATTTCAAATAATCCATAATGAACCACAGAATCATACTCATAGAATGGTTTAGGTTGGAAGGGACCCCAAAGCTCATCCAGTTCGAACTGCCTACCATAGGCAGGGACACCTCCCACTAGAATAGGTTGCATAAGGCCTCATCCAACCTGGACTTGAACACGTCCAGGAAGGGAACATGCACAACTTCTCTGGGCAACCTGTGCCAGAGTCTCACAACCCTCACTGCAAACAACTTCTTCCTAGTGTCTAATCTCAATCTACCCACTTCTAGTTTTGCTCCATTTCCCCCAGTCCTATCACCTGACACCCTAAGAAGTCCCTCCCCAGCCTTCTTGAAGCACCCTTCAGACACTGGAAGGCCACTCAAAGGTCTCCTGGAAACCTTCTCTTCTCCAGGCTGCACAGCCCCAACTCTCTCAGCCTGTCCTCACAGCAGAGCTGCTGCAGCCCTCTGAGCATCTTCATGACCCTCTTCTGGACATGGATTTGCAATAATCCATAATGAATCACAGGAATCATAGAATAATAGAATCACAGGTTTAGGTTGGGAAGGACCTCAGAGATCATCCAGTTCCAACCCCGCCACCATAGACAGGGACACCTCCCACTAGAACAGAATCACAGAATTATCTTGGTTGGAAAAAAAACTCTAAGATCATCAAGTCCTACTACGAGTTTAACACCACCATGTCCACTAAACCATGTCCCCCAGTGCCATGGCCACAGGTTTCTTGGGCACCTCCAGGGATGGGAACTCCATCACCTCCCTGGGCAGCCTAGGCCAATGCCTGACCACTCTTGCAGCAAAGAAATTGTTCCTAATTGCTGTGGAGGCAGGGAATTAATGTGGCAGAGTGAGGAATATATATATAAAAATAGAATTGTTTTATTTTCCTGAAACCCCTAACACAAACCTTTATACAGAAATTAATTTAGTTTAATTAGGTTTGATTGAGAAGATCTTACAAAGCTACCACAGATAAATTTGACTATTTTAATAGTCAGAAAAATTGAAAAGGCTGAGCTATGTGAGAAATATATTTTTGATCCAATCAATTCGTGGCAAGAGGCCACAGACAGGGGGGAAGGGGCATTTTGAATGGAGCTATACTGTTCCTTGCACCACTACCAAAGTATGCACTTAGCTTAAGATAACGGAGCAGTAAATAATTAGAAACTAGAACGGCTGATGAGGAGGAAAACAGGTTGGGGAGACAGCCTTTGTGTATGAGCAAACAGAGGAAGAGCCATAGAAAGGACACTGCTAGTTCTGAGTTCATGAAAAGGTCACCTGAGGAAGACCTCTTACTTCACCACTGAAGAACGCCAGAGGAACAACCAGATTGAAAGAGACATGTGCAGAAAAGATACCTCCCATTCTTGGAACTGATACGAAAAATCCAACCTTTTCTTACAATGACTAATGACTATGTATTAGAATAGGATACAAAACGAGAAGACTGAAAACAAAGGGTGTGCGTTAGGGTAGAGCGGAGCCTCCCCGCGCACCCAGGCCTGTACATTGCTTGATTTCTGTGACTCTATTAAAAGCCTTATTTTGCATGAACCGAAGTTTATGCCTTTTATTTATGACAGCTATAAGCACAGCTTTCCCAGGGTCAGTCGGGCCGAGCAGAAAGTTCACTACTCACCGGTGAGGCAGGCAGAGAAAGGGCGGCCCAGCCGCTCGTCAGCTCTCCCTCTCTCAAAGGCCATCCCAGGCTCCTTAGGCCTATTGAGCTCGCACAAAGGCAGCTCACCGCGGGGAGCCGTCCTCGGCAGGGACCGGCTGGTCCCTCAGGAGCTCGTCCTTCGCAGCGCCGGGGACTCTCCGCAGGCGCTGTGCAGGCGGGGGAGAGCCCCGAGGCGGGCGGTACCCCAATACTGATCCCTTTCCTAGGCGCGAAGGCCACAGCCCAGCACCAGCCCCACTGCAGCGCGGGCGCCTGCACGGGCACCGCTCGTGCCGGAAGGGCCTCTGCTCCCTACCCCCACCCCCGCTCCACGCCTGCAGGGCCGGGCAGGGCAGCAGCCTTTTCGCGCCTCTCCTCTACCACTCAGACCACGGAGGGAGAGGAATTTTGGGGTATCCAGGCCTCCAGAACAGGTGAGGTAAGGAAGTACAACTGTGTGGATGCTAAGTCCCCTGACAGCCCCCAGATTTGTGCCACTCTTGCCTCAAGAGTGGCTGAGGGAGTTGGGGTTGTTTAGCCTGGAGGAGAGGAGGCTCAAAGCAGACATCATTGCTTTACAGCTACCTGAAGAGAGGTTGTACCCAGGAGGGGTTGGGCTCTCCTGCCAGGTACCCAGGGACAGAGCACGAGGACACAGCCTCTTGCTGCAGCAGGGCAGCTTTAGGCTGGACTTTAGGAAGAAGTTCTTGCCAGTGAGAGTGATTGGCATTGGAATGGGCTGCTCGGGGAGGTGCAGTCTCCTTGTCTGGAGACTTTCAAGACCTGTCTGGATGGATTTCTGCATAGAAAGAGACTGAAAGTGGCACTTGGTGCCACGGTTTAGTTGATGAGATGGTGTTGGACTATATGATCTCCGAGGTGTTTCCCCCACCTCCCACCCTACCCTCGCTTCAAGCCTTCAGGGCAGGGGAGGGGAAGAGGTTTTTTGCACCTTTCCTCTCCCATTCAAACCACTGAGGAAGAGGAATTTTTGAAATATCCAGGACACTAATGTCCAATCTAAACATCTCCTGGCACAATTTCAGGCCATTTAATTTTGTTCTATCGTCTGAAAAAAAAAAAAAAAAAAAAGATAAAAATCTTTGCTCCTCTTTCTGCTAAGTGCAGCACCAATGGTGGAACTTTAACTAGCCAGGCCCTGAGCCTTTCAAATTCAGGCTATTTTAAACATGTCCATCTGCTTAACTGGTGCTAGAGGGCAACGAGTATGAAACTTTAATTGGCTTTCTAGGGCTAAAAAGATAGTGGTGAGAAAAGTTTGACCTTTTTGTATCAGCTCTGTCAACTGCTCCCATTTGGGAAGGATAAAAGGATGAAATGGAACAATCAGGAAATGGCAGTCAGGTTAGGTGACAGGTTCTGAAAGGAGGCCACAAAGATGCTGAGAGGGCTGCAGCAGCTCTGCTGTGAGGACAGGCTACAAGAGTTGGGACTCTGCAGCCTGGAGAAGACATCCAGGAGACCTTGGAGTGGCCTTCCAGTATCTGAAGGGGGCTACAGGAGGGCTAGGGAGAGACTATTAATAGACAAGGGCTTATTATGACAGGATGAGGAGGAATGGGTTTAAGGTGGCAGAGGGGAGATTGAAAGTGGATGTTAGGAAGAAGTTCTTTGGAGTGAGGGTGGTGAGACACTGGCACAGGTTGCCCAGGGAGGTTGTGGAGCACAGAAGCAGAGAATGTGATCAAAGATCACACAACCCACACTACCTTCAGTTGCTCCCCCTCACCCTAACAAACCCCCCTGCCACAAATAATGACCAAAATCCCCAATCTGTCTAGACAGTTGGATTGCTATAACTGAACCTCACATCCAATCAATGCAAATATTATTAGGGCTGTGTGTTCCTTTTCTACTGTTCCCTGACTGCATTGCTGAGCTAGTGAGCAGAAAGGCAATGTGCTTTGGTTTGCTTTCAAGGACCATGCATTACCAAGCAACAGAGTCATTAAAACTACTCTAAAGGAGAAAAAAAAATACAAATACTCTTGACATTAGCATTAATCTTGGGGGGAGGGGGAGGAAGAAATCAAATTGCTTTAGCCAGAGGCACTATGTCTATTTTTAAAAATCATTAGGACTAGTTCTTGGCCTATTTAAAAATCAGCCAGGTAGGAAAGAAGTAGAATCATAGAATGGTTTAGGTTGGAAGGTACCTAACAGATCATCCAGTTCCAACCCCCTGACATAGGCAGGGACACCTCCCACTAGAACAGACTGCTCAAGGCCTCATCCAACATGGCCTTCAACACCTCCAGGGAGGGAGTAGGTACAACTTTCCTGGGCAACCTGTGCCAGTGTCTCACCACCCTCACTGCAAACAACTTCTTCTGAACATCCACTTTCAATCTCCCCTCTGACACTTTAAACTCATTCCTCCTCCTCCTCCTGTCATTACAAGACCTTGTCAATAGTTCCTCCCCAGCCATTCTGTATTCCCCTTCAGATCCTGGAAGGCCACTCCAAGGTCGCCTTCTCTTCTCCAGGCTGCAGACCTCCAACTCTCATAGCCTGTCCTCATAGCAGAGCTGCTGCAGCCCTCTGAGCATCTTAGTGGCCTCCTCTGAACTGGCTCCAACAGTTCCATGTCCTGCTTGTGTTGAGGGTTCCAGAACTGTGATGGGTTAGGAACCTTCCCACACAAACACTATTAGGAATTTCCCAGACTAACTCAGATGGTTTGGAAGCCAGCTGAAACTATATTTATGGCGTGGCAAAATATACAAGCATAGGTTGGAAGAGACCTCAATGCTCATCCCGTTCCAACCCCCTGACATAGGCAGGGACACCTCCCACTAGAACAGGTTGCTCAAGTCCTCATCCAGCCTGGTCCTGAACACCTCCAGGGAGGGAGCAGCCACAGCCTCCCTGGGCAACCTCTGCCAGTGTCTCACCGCAAACACCTTCGTAACATCCAGCTTCAATCTCCCCTCTGCCACTTTAAACCCATTCCTCGTTCTGTCATGACAAGACCTTGTCAATGGTCCCTCCCCAGCCCTGCAAACTGAAGTGAAAATGTGAGCTACTCACAAACCTCTCTTTGTGTCTCACATGCTTGATGGAAGAAACCCTTGCTCAATTTGTCTCCTCTCAGCATTTCTGTTGCTTGTTGGGGTTATTTGGAGATGTCTTGCATAATGTAGGGAAAACTGCAGACCTAACACAGCTTTCTCTGCTCCACTTCTGAGAAATGGGAAAGTAATGTGGGCGAGAGTGAGAAGGTCTGAAAAGCTCCCAAATCCTACCTTTACCTTTCTAAGTTCTTGCCTAAAGACAAATAAACAAAGAAGAATCTATGACGTGCTGAGAACTGAACATTTTTCCAGCCATATTTGTTTTTCCTAACAAAGTTCTGACCCAACATAATTGAATTTATGAAATTTGATGAGAAGCAAGCCTTGACAAAGGCTGATTTCCTTTTGATGTCATTGGAAACCTGCTGAGCATAGTCACTCCCTGACTTGTCGATTTCAGATTTTCCACAGCAACAGAAAAAACTGCCTGCTGGTAGAAGTGTTCCATATAGATGAGGAAAACCTCTGAGGGCTCACCTGTGTGATGTGTAGGAATGTTTCATGGAATCATAAAATTGTTTCAGTCGGAAAAGACCTCTAAGATCATCAAGTCAAGCCTTCAACCTAAGACCATCAGAGCCATTAAACCGTCCTGAAGTGCCATGTCCACAGCTTTCACAGAATCACAGAATCAACCAGGTTGGAAGAGATCTCCAAGGTCATTCAGTCCAACCTATCACCCAGCCCTATCCAGTCAACTAGACCATGGCACTAAGTGCCCTATCCAGTGTTTTCTTGAACACCTCCAGGGACGGCGACTCCACCACCTCCGTGGGCAGTGTGAACTTCCTCCTAACATCCAGCCTAGACCTCTCCCAGCACAACTAGAGAGTGTATCCCTTTGTTCTGTTGCTCATTGCCTGGCAGAACAGACCAACCCCACTTGGCTACAGCCTCCTTTCAGGTAGTTGTAGACAGCAATGAGGTCACCCCTAAGCCCCTTCTTCTCCAGGCTAAACAACCCCAGCTCCCTCAGCCTCTCCTCATAGGATTTGTGTTTCTGGCCTTTCACCAGCTTTGTCACCCTTCTCTGGACATGTTCCAGTATCTCAACATCTCTCTTGAATTGAGGGGGAATTTTCTGGACACCTCCACATGCAATGACTCCATCACCTCCTTAGGAAACCTACTGAGCTGTCCTAGCAACAGCAGAATTCCAGTCTGGGCCCATCTACATGCACCACTTTAGAAACAGCTTTGAATTTCCAGCTTCAGAGTAAATTACTCTTTATGACAAACTTGCAACCCTGCAATTTTCAGAGCCTGAAGATAATAGACTCAGGAATGACTTTGAGGTGCTCTTGCCAGAGAAGGGCAACAAAGCTGATGAAAGGTCTGGAGAACAGGTTTGGTGAGAAGCAGCTGAGGGAAGTGGGGGTGTTTGGTCTGGAGAAGAGATTCCTGAAGGGAGACTTTCTGGCTTCCTATAGGTCCCTGAAAGGAAGTCGGTGCAAGGTGGGTGGTGGTCTCTACTCTCTAGTAACAAGTGATAGGACAAGAAAATCACAGAATCAGAAAATCACAGAATGTCATGGTCTGGAAAGGACCTCCAAAGCTCATCCAGTGCAACCCCCCTGCCATAGCAGGAGCACCTAGAGCAGGTCACACAGGAACACATCCAGGTGAGGTTTGAATATCTCCAGAGACGGTGACTCCACCATTCCTAGCTTGACTTTCCAGTCAGAATAACACAGTTTGTCCAGATGTGACAAATGGCCTAGTCTGCACCAGAGCTGCCAACCCTCTTTAATATGCAGAGCCTAATGTCTGCACAGTTATCAAAGGCAGACACTTGTTTCTGCTTGCTCAGACAAAGAAATATCCCAGCTCAAAGTAGAGCCTCTTTGCCTTGGGTTTTTTTCCCAAACTGCTTCCAAATAAGTATATGTTATTTAAAAATGAGTATGTTAAAAGGAGGGAAGGAGGAGGAATAGAATTTAAAAGATTTTCTCTTTTATTTGTTTTCTGTCAGGCAGTGCCAAGCCACTTTGTGGTTTTGACATGGAACCAGAATGGTTTCAGTTGAAAAAGACCTCTAAGATCACTGTCTTGGCTCTAGTTTAAATTTCTCAGAGACTCAAACATAATTAATAGAACCAATAACAATTATAGGATGCCTCTCCCTCCCCCACCCCTGCAAAGAAAGGAATTAGATGTAGAGAGGAAAAGGTAAAACACACCTAAATAGTCTAATTTGATTTGGAAGTTGAAAGATAAAACTTTGAACCTGAAATAAAAGGTATTTGCCATTTCTTTTCTGTGACAAACAGATATCTGCTCCAAATAGCTGACAAACAGATATTTAATCCAAACACCTGAAAATCTGAGTAGTGGAAAAGGAAACCAGGGAAGATGCAAGTCCACATGGATGAGTGTATTAGGTTTGTTGTTACTCTCACGCAGCAATAGGGTTGAATGTTTTGTCTTTTTGTTTGTCTTTTGGAGCAGAAGTTTGCCAAAAGGCCATGGCCTGACTAAGCAAATAAAGAAAAATTAAAGGATAGAAAAATCTGACCTCTTATGAACTCCTCCTGTGATTTCTTGAGTTTCCACAGTGGAAAAAAAAATATGGTTACTGTTGACTTCAGCAATTCAGCACACATTTACCCAGAGAATTCTGCAGTGGCTCTTGAAACCGCCTGCATGGGACAGGAATTTCTGAAGTGGTTCCCACTGCCTGCACTTTGATTTTGTCTGGGTAGAAAGCTGAAAAATGCAGGTGTTTCAGCACACTTTCTGTACAGGTGTTTTTAAAAAATGGAAAAAATCAATTAAAGTATCTAAAATCTGAATTGAAAAAAACATTAACTCGGTTTTGATGCTACCCAAGGTAAAAGAGTGCATTTGTATTGATCTGGTTCATATTTACCATAGAATCGTAGAATCAGGCAGGGTTGGAAGGGACCACAAGGATCATCTAGTTCCAACCCCTGGCCATGGGCGGGGGCACCCTACCCTAGATCAGCCTGACCACAGCCTCATCCAGCCTGGCCTTAAACACCTCCAAGGATGGGGTCTAAACCACCTCCCTGGGCAACCCATTTCTGGCTCTCACCACTTTCATGCTCAACAACTTCCTCCTCACCTCCAGCCTGAACCTACTCACCTCCAGCTTTGCTCCATTCCCCCTAGTCCTGTCACTTCCTGATAGCCTAAAAAGTCCCTCCCCAGCTTTTTTGTAGGCCCCCTTCAGATACTGGAAGGCCACAAGAAGGTCACCTCAGAGCCTCTTCTCCAGCCTGAACAGCCCCAACTCCTTCAGTCTGTCCTCATAGCAGAGCTGCTCCAGCCCTCTGAGCATCCTCGCGGCCCTTCTCTGGACACACTCCAGAACGTTCGCATCCTTCTTGTAATGGTGGCTCCAGATCTGGATGCAGTACTCCAGGTGGGGTCTCACCAGAGCAGAGCAGAGGGGGAGAATCACCTCCTTTGACCTGTTGGCCACACTTCTGCTGATGCAGCCCAGGATCTGGTTGGCCTTTGGGGCTGCAAGTGCACACCGCACGTATTTCATGAGGTGTTTATCAAAACAAAATCACAAACTGATTATTTTGGGGCTTCACTAAGACATGTAATTAGCTAGATTCTAAATTCTATCATGAATAGATTCTAAATAGTCCAGCTTTAATGCTTTCCCTGAGGAACAGTGCTTTATTGAAACAAACCTGTCCGTGGTCTCTGGGAATCACAGAATCATAGAATAGTTTAGGTTGGAAGGGACCTCAAAGCTCATCCAGTTCCAACCCCACTGCCATAGGAAGGGACTCCTTCCAGTAGAACAGGGTGCTCAAGGCTTAATCTAACCTGGCCTTGAACACCTCCAGAGAGGTTGTGGATCACAGAATGTGATTCTTGATCTTAGGATGTGATCTTAGGAAATCTCTTGGAAAAATTTCCATGGAAATGAACAATTTCCTGTGGATTTAACAGATTACAAAACAAGAGTACTGTATCCAGTTCTGGACTTCCCAGCTCAAAAGAGACAGAGATCTGCTGGAGAGAGTCCAAGGCAGGGCTGCAAGGATGCTGAAGGGCCTGGAGCACTGCCTGATGAGGAGAGGCTGAGAGCCCTGGGGATGTTCAGTCTGCAGAGAAGGCTGAGAGAGGAGCTGAGCAATGTCTATCAAGAGCTGAGGGCTGGGGGTCAGGAAGGAAGGGACAGGGACAGCCTCTGCTCACTTGTGCCCTGCCACAGGACAGCACAGGAAACTGCAGCACAGAAAGTTGCAGCTCAAGAGGAGGAAGAACTTCTTTGCTGTAAGGGTGAGAGAGCAGTGGCACAGGCTGCCCAGAGAGGTTGTGGAGTCTCCTTGTCTGGAGCCTTTGCAGCCCTGTCTGGATGTGTTCCTGTGCCACCTGTGCTGGATTCTCTGGTCCTGCTGTGGCAGGGGCCTTGGACTGGAAGCTCTCCAGAGGTCCCTTCCAACCCCTAACATCCAGGAATCCTGTAACCAAACTCCACTGTGCAATGTTTCCTATGTTATAACTGTTCAAACCTTCACTTCTTTAAGAGAAGTAAGTAGGCAACTTCAAAGTCTGTGTCCCAGCCACAGAAGATAATTTCTTTCTCTTCAACAAGCCTTATAATGAAGCCACATATGTAATGCTTACTGCAGCTGAGGAAGTGCAAATGGGAAGTGGAACTCCTCCTAACTTAGGTTAGTGGAAATTTTACTGCTTGTGATACTCTTTACCATAAGATGCAAATCCATTGCTCTCAGTAATTTCATTCACTGAAAACTACTTTTGCATGCTGGCTGAATTTAATTCCAGCCGTTGGAGAAGCAGGGCTCATGTCTTATTTTGAAGCTCTCAATTTTCACATTACATAGGAATAGCAAAGGCAAAATGTATGGGAATGCATAGCTTACAAAATGCACAAGAATATCCTAGAAGGAAAAATGTCTTTGCTGCAAGAGTGCCCAGAGATTGGCACAGGCTGCCTAGGGAGGTGGTGGAGTCCCTACCACTGGAGGTGTTCAAGAGATCTGTGGACATGGAACTTTCTGGAGAAGACTCCAGGGAGTCCTTCTGGTGGCCTATCGGTGCTTAAAGGGACTGATAAGAAAGCTGGGGACAGTCTCTGAAGCAGGGCCTGTCATGACAGGACAAGGGGTGATGGTTTTAAACGAAAAGAGGGCCATTTAGTGTAGAAAGGAGGAAGAATTCATTACAATGAGGGTGGTTAAACACTGGCCCAGGCTGCCCGGTGAGGTGGTAGAAGCCCCACCCTTGCAGTCACTGCAGGTCAGGTTGTTTAGGGCTCTGAGCAACCTCCTTTAGCTGATGATGTCCCTGTTCATTGCAGGGGTGTCAGACTAAATGAGCTTTACAAGTCCTTTCCATGGTGGAGTCCCCATCCCTGGAGGTGTTCAAGAAACCTGTGGCTGTGTCACTGTGGGGCGTAGTTTAATGGCCATAGTGGTGTTACTTTGATGGTTGGACTCAATGATCTTTGAGATCTTTTCAAACCAAAACAATTCTATGATTCTATGATATCAGCAAACATAGAAGGCAATAGAGGTAACCATTCCCTTGGATATGCAATCATAGAATAATGATTAGGTTTTAGGATATGATAATGATTAGGTTTAGGATATTTAAGGGTCATCTAGACCAACCTCCCTGCAGTCAGTAAATACATCTTTACCCGAAGCAGGCTGCCCAGAGCTCTAAACAACCTCACCTGGAATGGCTCCTGGGATGAGTCATGGAATCATAGAATGGTTTAGGTTGGAAGATACCTCAAAGCTCATCCAGTTCCAACCCCCTGCCATAAGCAGGGACACCTCCCACTAGAACAGGTTGCTCAAGGTCTCAACCTGGTCCTGAATACCTCCCTGGGCAACCTCTGCCAGTGTCTCACCACCCTCACTGCAAAGAACTTCTTCCTAACATCCACTTTCAATCTCCCCTCTGCCACTTTAAACCCATTCCCCCTCATCCTGTCATTACAAGACCTTGTAAATAGTCCCTCCCCAGCCCTACTGTAGCCCCCTTCAAATACTGGAAGGCTTCCTTTAGCTGCCTTCAAAGCATGAAGAAAACATGCCATAAAATAATGACTAAGTCTTGGGTAAGCTTCTTGTACTGTCAGACCCTTGTTTCACTACTAGGTCGGAAAAAGAGGACAAGAAATAAACAAACAAACAAGAAAACACAAGGAGGTAGATAGTTCTGCTAGCAAAAGGCACTTAATTGTTCTTTTCACTCTGCTTGTCATCACCTGCCTGACACAAATTGCATGTTTTCTGAAGCAGTGATTGCATCCTCTGCTGCTTGGTTATACAGTGCTTAACATCATGAGGAAATGCAGGAGGTGGAGGTTGTGATTTGAGTACTTGAGACCTGTGTCCAGTTCTGGGCCCCTCAGTTTGAGAAAGATGTCAAAGGGCTGGAATGTGCCCAGAAAAGGGCAGCAAGGCTGGTGAGAGACCTGGAGCACAGCCCTGTGAGGAGAGGCTGAGGGAGCTGGGGATGTGCAGCCTGGAGAAGAGGAGGCTCAGGGCAGACCTCATTGCCCTCTACAACTACCTGAAAGGAGGCTGTAGCCAAGTGGGGTTGGTCTCTTCTGCCAGGCAACCAGGGACAGAACAAGAGGACACAGCCTCAAGCTGTGCCAGCGCAGGTTCAGGCTGGATGTTACCAAGAAGTTCTTCACAGCAAGAGTGATTTGCATTGGAATGGGCTGCGTGGGGAGGTAGCAGAGTCCCCATGCCAGTAGGTGTTTAAGAGCAGGCTGGATGAGGCACTTGGTACAATGGTTTAGTCAATTAGAAAGTGTTAGGTGATAGGTTACCCTCAATGATCTTAGAGGTCTTTTCCAACCTGCTTCAATTCTGTGTTTCTCTGATTCTACGATTTGCTCCCACTGCACAACAAACAGTCCTACAACCTGGTCAACATATTTTGTGTTTCAAAGGCTCCAGTTGGTGGCATTTAGAGCAGAACATGAAGTCTGCATGCTTTGAGCTTTATGTCAGGCCATCAGTTCAGCAATCCCACTGACTAAATCATTGCTATTGCAGTAACTGTTGCAGCGAGACCAGAGGAAGCCACGGAGATGCTGAGAGGGCTGCAGCAGCTCTGCTATAAGGACAGGCTGAGAGAGTTGGGGCTCTGCAGCCTGCAGAAGACCAGGCTTCCAGGAGACCTTGGAGCGGCCTTCCAGTATCTGAAGGGGGCTATAGAAGGGCTGAGGAGGGACTATTTACAAGGTCTTGTAATGAAAGGAGGAGGAGGAATAATGGGTTGAAACTGGCAGAGGGGAGATTGAACCTGGATGTTAAGAAGTTCTTTGCAGTGAGGGTGGTGAGACATTGGCACAGGTTGCCCAGAGAAGTGTTCAAGGCAAGGCTGGATGAGGTCTTGAATGACCTGTTCTAGTGGGAGGTGTCCCTACCTATGGCAGGGGGTTGAAACTGGATGAGATTTGAGGTCTCTTCCAACCTAAACCATTCTATGCTTCTGTGATGCCTGCAGTTACATGATTTGTCTTGTGGCTGCTGCAGTCAGACATCAACAAAATCCAGCCCCTGAGATTCTGAGTGAACTGCAAACATTTTGGTTATTGTGCTAGAAGAATCTTGCTTTATGCAGTTCCAATTTCCAAATTTTTGCTCAGAGTGAACTTGCCCAAATCACTGATTGTAGGATTGTTTTGGTTGGAAGACACCTTTAAGGCCATCAAGTCCAACTGTTAACCCAGCACTGCCAGCTCGCTGTTAGACTCTGACCCTCCACACTATGTCCACATGGCTTTAAAATACCTCCAGGTATGGTGAATTTACCATTTCCCTGGGCAGCCTGCTCCAGGCTTGGACAAGAACTTGTGCCCAGCTGGCACAGAAGGCCAGTGGCATCTTGACCTGTATCAGGAGCAGTGTGGGCAGCAGCAGCAGGGCTGTCATTCTGCCCTGGGCTGGCACTGGGAAGGCCTCACCTCCTGCACTGTGTGCAGCTCTGGGCCCTCACTGCAAGAGAGATCTTGAGCAGCTGGAGTGGGGCCAGAGGAGAGCAAAGAGACTGGGAAAGGGACTGGAGGGGAAGCCTGCTGAGCAGAGGCTGAGGGCACTGGGGAGGTTCAGCCTGGAGGAGACTCAGGGGGGACCTTAGCACTCCCTACAGCTACCTGAAGGGAAGTTGCAGTCAGGTGGGGGTCAGGCTCTGCTCCCAGGCAGCTTGTTCCAAGAAGAGAGGAGAGCATGGCCTGAAG
The DNA here is from genome assembly GCA_013400475.1 of Tricholaema leucomelas. NCBI lineage: Eukaryota > Metazoa > Chordata > Aves > Piciformes > Lybiidae > Tricholaema lacrymosa > Tricholaema leucomelas. The sequence continues at coordinate 14,923 of WAAF01020774.1, forward strand.
CTGTGCTAGGGAACGGTTAGGTTGGATGTCAGGAAGCAGTTCCTGCTGGAAAGGGGAATTAGAGACTGGAATGGGCTGCCCAGGGAGGTGGTGGAGTCACTGTCCCTGGAGGTGTTTAAGCACAGCTTGGGTGTGGCACTCAGTGCCATAGTCTGGTCACTGTGGTGCTGTTAGGTCATAGGCTGGACCTGATATCTCAGAGGTCTTTCCAGCTTCACTGATTCTATGACTCTGTAACGATCAATATAAAGCTCCCTTGGTGCAACTCGAGGCTACTCCCTCTTGTCTTATTTCTTCTTGCGTGGGAAAAGAGACCTATCCCTACCTCGCCACAACCTCTTTTCAGGCAGTTCTAGAGTGCAATGAGGTCTCTCTCCAGCCTTCTCTTCTCCACACTAAACAAATCCACTTCCCTCATCAGACCTGTTCTCTACACCATCCACCAACTTTGCTGTCCTTCTCTGGACACACTTTGGCACCTTAATATCTTTCTTGTAGCATGGGGTCCAAAACTGAAACCAATATTTGAGATGTGGCTTCATCACTGCTGGGTGCAGAGGGACAATCGCATCCCTATTCCTTCTGCCCACAATATTGCTGCTACAGATAACCAGGGAATCATAGATTCATAGAATCAGAGAATCATAGGTTCATAGAATCACAGAACTGCAGAATCACAGGTTCATAAATTCATATAACCATAGAATCATTGAACCACAGAATCATAGAATCACACAATCATAGAATCATTGAATCATAGAATCACACAATCATAGATCCACAGAATCATAGAATCACAAACTCACAGAATCACAGAATAGTCTGGGTTGGAAGGGACCTCCAGAGGTCATCCAGTCCAGCCCACTCTGCAGTCAGCAGAAGCAGCCTCCATTAGGTCAGGTTGCCTAGAGCCCTGTCCAGCCTCACCTGGAATATCTCCAGGGATGGGGACCGAACCACCTTCCTAGGCAACCTGTTTCAGGCTGATATACCTGTACTATTTTGGACCCAAGTCTTGTGGGTCAATGTCAACAAGTAATTCAGTGTCCCTGTAAAAATGATAATCAATTGATAAGGGAAAGAGAAAATTACTTCTACTTCAGAAGCAAAAAGCTCATGACACTGAGCTTCATGTTACAGTTGCTGCAACTGAGATAATATTGAAGCAGCCTATGTATATCTCTGCAATCTTATCTCATGTTGTAGGACATCTAAATAGCAGAGCTACCTTATTTACTGTTCAGTGTTGTCAGAAAATGGTTCTTTAACGAAGCAATCTCAGTAGCACCTCTTTCTTCCCCAGCAGTCCTTTGGATTGCTGATCTTCCCAGAGATCAGAAGATGATTGTATTTCCTCCATATCCAAGCTGGGTCTGGTAAAGAGCTTTGCCATGTGAGTTTAGCAACTTAGCCACTAGCATCAGGCAATCTGTACAGAATCCCTGGGCACAGCTCAGCCATTTCTTCGTTGCCAGCAATAAAACCTCTTAGCTGGTTTTCTAAGGTGACAGAGAATGATTTTGGAACTCGTTTTAGGTCACCTTTTCTATGTTTCCCTTTCTTCACAGAATCACAGAATTAACCAGGTTGGAAAAGATCATCAAGTTCAACCTTTCACCTAACCCTTCTAATTAACTGAACCCTGGCACCAAGTGCCTTATCCAGTCTCCTTGTAAACACTCCCAAGGATGGCGACTTCACCACCTCCCCAGACAGCCCACTCCAATGCCAATCACTCTTGCTCTGAAGAACTACTTCCTAAGATCCAGCCTGGACCTCTCCTGGCACAGCTTGAGGCTGTGTCCTCTTGTTCTGTCCCTGGCTGCCTGGCAGAAGATACCAAGCCCACCTGGCTACAGCCTCCCTTCAGGTAGTTGTAGAGAGCAATAAGGTCTGCCCTGAGCCTCCTCCTCTCCAGGCTGCACACTCCCAGCTCCCTCAGCCTCTCCTCATAGGGCTCATTAGCGACAGCTGCCAACTGGATGTGGCACCATTCACCACCACTCTCTGGGCCTGCTTCTCCAGCCACTTCTTGACCCAGACAGTGAATCTGTCCAAGCCACGAGCTGCCAGCTTGACCAGGAGCTTGTTGTGGCAGATGGTGTTAAAGGCTTTGCTGAAGTCCAGGTAGACTACATCCACAGCCTGCCCCACATTCCCCAGGCAGGTAACCTGATCATAAAAGGAGATCAGGTTGGTCAGACAGGACCTGCCCTTCCTAAACCCATGCTGGCTGGGCCTGATCCCTTGGCCATCCTGTAGGTGTTGTGTGATGGCACTCAAGACAACCTGTTCCATGACCTTGCCTGGCACTGAGATCAGGCTCACAGCCAAAGTATTTACTCGGGACACAGATCTGTGTTCCTTTGCTTAGTCTGCTTGCACTCAATGATTTTGGCTGCTTCTGAACTCACCTATTCTGCCTGGAGAAGAAAAGGCTGCATGGAGACCTCAGAATGGACTTCCAGGACCTGAAGGAGGGCTAAAAGAAAACTGGGGAGGGACTTTTCAAGAGGGCTTGTAGTGACAGGATGAGAGGGAATGGATTAAAGCTGGAAGAAGGGAGATTTGGACTGAAGATTAGGAAGAAATTCCTTATAGTGAGGGTGGGCAGACACTCAGCAAGTTTCCTGGGGACCTTATGGATGTCCCCTCCCCACAGGCATTCAAGGCCAGTTAGGGCAGGACCCTGAGCAACCTGGGCTAGTGGAAGTTCAACCCCCCCTCAGGGGATTGAAACTAGATAATCTTTAACGTCCCTTTCAATCCAAACCATTCTATGATTCTGTGATTCAGAGCTCAGGTGATGGATGCAAATGTTTGCACTTCCAAGGTGCTCCAGCATACAGCAGATGTCTGCTGCTCTCCCAGTTAAAGGGATTATTGCAATTCATCAGCCCATGGAACAAGAAAAGTAGTCTGATTCTATAGTTTACATGATTCATGGGCTCTACAGCAAAGAAATCCAAGTGTCCATATAATTGCTTGCTCCTTTGTATTAGTTGCTTGGGAATTTGTACCTCTTACCGAAGAGCTCTTCCTGTTGAAGTAAGACATAAATAACACAGGCTGAATATATCATCTTCTGCTTCAGATTCCCTTACACCTTATAGTTACAGCTCACTATTGAAAGCTAGAAGGAAAAATGCTTTCAGAGAGAGGACAGAATACAGGTTTCTTGGCTTACTCATGAGTATTCCACCCACACAGCTTCTGCTGTCTCCCTTAAAAGAAAGAAAATCATCTCAACACAAAATTTCTTTAGTGGGATTAGCAACTGACTTGCAAATCACAATTAAATTATATATCCAGGAGAGAAACAAGAGTTTGGGAAACAAGATTGCTGTTGGCATGCCTTTTGTTTCTTTTTTTTGGTTGCTGTTGTTGTTTTGTTTTGTTTGATTGACCAAGTTAAGTGGAGAAGGACCTGGAAGTGCTGGTGGGCACCAAGTTCTGCATGGGACAGCAATGTGCCCTGGTGGCCAAGAAGGTCAATAGGGTCCTGGGGGGCATTAAGAAGAGTGTGGACAGTACATCAAGGAGGTTCTCCTCATCTACTCAGCCTCTTGAGGCTCCACCTGCAGTATTGCATCTAGTTCTGGTCTCCCCAAGTCAAGAGAGACAGGGATCTACTGGAGAGAGTCCAAGGCAGGGCTGCAAGGATGCTGAAGGGCCTGGAGCACTGCCTGATGAGGAGAGGCTGAGAGCCCTGGGGCTGTTCAGTCTGCAGAGGAGAAGAATGAGAGGGGAGCTGAGGAATGCCTATCAAGAGCTGAGGGCTGGGGGTCAGGAAGGAAGGGACAGGGACAGCCTCTGCTCACTTGTGCCCTGCCATAGGACAATGGCAAGAGATGGAAACTGCAGCACAGGAAGTTACATCTCAGCATGAGGACGAACTTCTTTGCTGTAAGGGTGAGAGAGCAGTGGCACAGGCTGCCCAGAGAGGTTGTGGAGTCTCCTTCTCTGCAGCCTCTGCAGCCCTGTCTGGAAGTGTTCCTGTGCCACCTGTGCTGGATTCTCTGGTCCTGCTGTGTCAGGAGGGTTGGACTGAGAGCTCCCTAGAGGTGTCTTCCAACCCCTAACATCCAGGGATCCTGGGATCCTGTAACAGAACTCCACTGTATAAAGTTTCTTATGTAATAACTACTCATACCTTCACTTGTCTAAGAGAAATAAGAGTAAGAAGGCAGCTTCAAAGTCCGTGAGACTCAAAGGTCCATGAGAACTGGAGAAAAAGAGACGGCGGGGAGAAGGTGGGTTGGGATTATCTTTGAGGTCTCTTACAACCAGATGTTTTCTGTGATTCTGTGAACCCTTTTCATTCAACCTAAACCTTCCCTGGCACAACTGGAGGCTGTTTGCTCCTGTTCTATTACTATGTTGTATATATATATATTGCTATATATTACACTGCTATAATATAGCACAAAATGTCTTATGTTAACAACATAAAAAGAACCTTCACATTTTGATGTGGTCTCAGCATATGTATTCACCAGCAGATCATAGAATCATAGAATCATAGAATGGTTTAGGTTGGAAGGGACCTCAAGGATCATCCAGCTCCAACCCCCTGCCACAGGCAGGGACACCTCCCACTAGAGCAGCTCGCCCAAGGCCTCATCCAGCCTGGCCTTAAACACCTCCAGGGAGGAAGCATCCACAACCTCCCTGGGCAACCCATTCCAGTGCCTTACCACCCTCACTGTAAAGAACTTCCTCCTAACATCCAGTTTAAATTTCCCCTCTTCCAGCTTAAACCCATTCCCCCTCGTCCTAACATTACTAGAGCGTGTAAATAGTCCCTCCCCAGCTTTCCTGTAGGCTCCCTTCAGATACTGGAAGGCCACTATAAGGTCTCCTCGAAGCCTTCTCCTCTCCAGGCTGAAGAGCCCCAACTCTCTCAGCCTGTCCTCATAGCAGAGGTGCTCCAGCCCTCTGATCATCTTCGTATGTTCAAGAAACACGTGGATGTGGCACTCTGGGACATGGTTTAACAGCCATGGTGGTCTTAAGTTGATGGTTTGAATTAGTAATCTTAGAGGTCTTTTCCAACCCAGTGAGTACAGAATTGACATAGTCCTTATTTGAGTCCTTTACATGAGTATGATCTATCTCAGACTAATATTCCTGTCTATGCAGACACGTAGCATAGAGCCCATGAACTACTTATTATAACCCATAATTAATAGTTAATTGGAGCATAAAAGAACAAATTGTTCTTCTCCAGGTTCCAAGAGCAATGGTAAGCCTCACACTTTGAACTGTTTATAGAACCACAGAATCATAGAATGAACCAGGTTGGAAAAGACCTCTAAGATCATCATGTGTAACCTATCACCCAACACCTTCTAATTAACTAACCCATGGCACCAAGTGCCTCATCCAGCCTCCTCTTAAACACCTCCAGGGATGGGGACTCCACCACCTCCCCAGGCAGCTCATTCCAATGCCAATCATTCTTGCTCTGAAGAACTTCTTCCTAACATCCAGCTTGAACCTACCCTGGTGCAGTTTGAGACTGTGGACTCTTGTTCTGTTCCTGAATGCCTGGCAGAAGAGTTTAGTAAGTGTACAAAATTATTTTTTCAGGTAATTTGACTTAGATTGTTCCCTATTTCTGCCTCCTCATCTGCTTTATATGTAGGGAGCATTAGAAAGAAGAAAATCAAGAGCAGTTGAAGACAGCTTTTGTTTAACCCTCTGCCAAAGCTGCTGTTGTGAACATCAGCAATCAGGACTCATCAGTGCCAGAGCCTGCAATGGATTCAGTCCAGGGCTCTAGATCCCAAATCAAGCTGTTGTTGACTCTTTTTTAATATAGAAATCGTTTACTGAGACAGAAGCAGTCAAAACAGAATGCCACTTGTGTGCACGTGAAGGTCTGGCTGCTCCTGCCAAGAGTGAATCATGCTGAAGGGGCACAAAGGAAAAGAAGGCTCAAAATGGATATTTAAGGTCTGATTTAAGAGTTGGGGCTCTGCAGCCTGGAGAAGAGAAGATTCCAGGAGACCGTGGAGTAGCCTTCCAGTAGCTGAAGGTGGATACAGGAGGGCTGGAGAGGGACTACTGACAAGGTCTTGTAATGAGAAGATGAGGAGGAATGGGTTTAAAGTGGCAGAGGGGAGATTGAAAGTGGAGGTTAGGAAGAGGTTGTTTGCAGTGAGGGTGGTGAGACACTGGCAGAGGTTGCCCAGGGAGGTTGTGGCTGCTCCCTCCCTGGAGTTGTTCAAGGCCACGCTGAATGAGGCCTCAAGCAATCTGCTCTAGTGGGAGGTGTCCCTGCCTATAGTAAGGGGTTGGAACTGGATGATTTGTTAGGTCCCTTCAAACCTAAACCGTTCCATGATTCTATGCTGTTGGTCTTCTTGGCCACCTGGGCACATGCTGAGTCATGTTCAGTTGGCTGTTAATCAGCACCCTCAGGTTCTTTTCCACCAGACAGTTACTCTGCCCCAAGCCTGGAATGTGGCATGGATTTATTATGACCCAAATGCCAAGTCCCAAGGACCCAGAACTTGACTTTCTAAAACTTCACATGGCCACATGGCTGACCTCAGTCAGTCCAGTCAGTTCAGATCTCTCTTCAGAACTTTCCTACCTTTCAGCAGGTCAACAATCCTGCCCAACTTGTTGTCATCTACAAGAAGGATGGAGAGAAATGATTTACAAAGGGCTGTGGTGATAGGACAAGGGCAATGGCTTCAAACTGGAGCAGAGCAGATTAAGACTGGATGTTAAGAACAAGTTCTGCACCAGGAGGGTGCTGGAACACTGCAACAGGTTACCCAGGAAGGTGGTTGCATCCCCAATCCTAGAGATAGAATAGAATCATAGAATCAACCAGGTTGGAAGAGACCTCCAAGATCATCCAGTCCAACCTTTTGCCCAGCCCTGCAACTAGACCATGGAACTAAGTGCCTCATCCAGGCTTGTCGTGAACACCTCCAGGGATGGTGACTCCACCACCTCCCTGGGCAGCCCATTCCAATGCCAATCACTCTCTCTGGCAACAACTTCCTCCTAACATCCAGCCTAGACCTCCTCTGGCACAACTTGAGATTGTGTCCCCTTGTTCTGTTGCTGGTGGTCTGGGAGAAGAGACCAACCTCCACTTGGCTACAGCCTCCCTTCAGGTAGTTGTAGACAGCAATGAGGTCACCACTGAGCCTCCTCTTCTCCAGGCTGCACACCCCCAGCTCCCTCAGCCTCTCCTCATAGGGTTTGTGTTCCAGGCCTCTCACCAACCTTGGTGCCCTTCTCTGGACACATTCCAATATCTCAACATCTCTCTTGAATTGAGGAGCCCTGAATTGGACACAGTACTCAAGGTGTGGCCCAAGCAGTGTTGAGGATAGTGGAAGAATAACCTCCCTCATCTCACTGGCCACATTATTCCTGATCCAGGCCAGGATGCCATTGGCTCTCTTGGCCACCTGGGCACACTGCTGGCTCGTCTTCAGCCTACTATCTACCAGTACCCCCAGGTCCCTTTCTTCCTGGCTGCTCTCCAGCCACTCTGTCCCCAGCCTGTAGCACTGCTTGGGGTTGTTGTGGCCAAAGTGTAGAACCTGGCACTTTGCTTTGTTCAATCTCATCCCATTGGCCTCTGCCCACCCATCCAGCCTGGCAAGGTCCCTCTGCAGGGCTCTCCTACCCCCCAGCAGCTCAACACCTGCTCTTAGTTTGGTGCCGTCTGCAAACTTACTGATGCTGGACTCAATCCCCTCATCCAGATCATCAATAAAGATACTGAACAGGACTGGTCCCAGCACTGATCCTTGGGGCACACCACTAGTGACAGCTGCCAACTGGATGTGGCACCATTCACCACCACTCTCTGGGCCCCACCCTCCAGCCAGTTCCTGACCCATTTCAGAGTGAGTCTGTCCAAGCCATGAGCTGCCAGCTTGGCCAGGAGCTTGTTGTGGCAGATGGTGTCAAAGGCTTTGCTGAAGTCCAGGTAGACTACATCCACAGCCTGCCCCACATTCCCCAGGCAGGTAACCTAATCATAAAAGGAGATCAGGTTTGTCAGGCAGGACCTGCCCTTCCTAAACCCATTCTGGCTGGGCCTGGTCCCTTGGCCATCCTGTAGGTGCTGTGGGATGGCACTCAAGATGACCTGTTCCATGACCTTGCCTGGCACTGAGGTCAGGCTGACAGGTCTGGAATTCCCTGGTTCCTCCTTCCAGCCCTTCCTGTGGATGGGCATCACATTGGCAGCTTCCAGTCACTGGGGATCTCTCCAGTGAGCCAGGACTGTTGATAAATGATGGAGAGTGGCTTGGCCAACTCATTTGCCTGCTCTCTCAGCACCCTAGGATGGATCCCATCAGGTCCCGTGGACTTGTGAGGATCCAAGTGATTCAGCAGGTTCTTTACTTCTTCCTCCTGGATTACAGGGGAACTACACTGGTCCTTGACTCCATCTGCCAGTTCAGGAGGCCAGCTGTCCTGGAGACAATCAAGATGAGGCTGGACAGGGGTGTGAGCAATCTGATCTAGTTGAGGATGGCCCTGCTGACTGCAGAGGGGGTTGAACTGGATGAGCTTTGGAGGTCCCTTCCAACCCAAAGCATTCTATGATTCTATTCTATGATCTGCAAATGCAGTGAGGAGCTCTCAATCTCCTCACCCAGATCACTGACAAGGATATTAAACAAGACGGAAGCAGCCAACCTCCTGGGAAGCACTGACAGTGAGCTTGAAGACAGCATTTCCAAGTCCTATGTTCTATCTTTGCCAACTCAAATGCAGCATTTCAGTCCTGTCAGAGGAAAAGAATTTTCAAAGCTGCAGCCATAGTGGGTAGGTAGATTTCATGCTTGGTGTTGGAACAGACATATTTTCTAACTCGATTGAGACTCAAAGCAGGAGACATGAAAACTTTGTAGGTGGTGGGAAATAGATGGGATTTTCACAGGTTTTGGATAGAGAGTGGATAAATCAACCTGCCAGCCATGTTTCCAAGGATCTTTCCATTTGATCTGCCAGCAACAGAATTTTCCTCCTTCATATGTGCAGTTCTGAAGCCTCCAACAGAAGAGGACATGGAACTGTTGGAGACACAGAAGAGGAGGCCACCAAGATGCTGAGTGGGCTGCAGAGAGGTGGGGCTCTGCAGCCCGGAGAAGGCATCCAGGAGACCTTGGAGTGGCCTTCCAGGATCTGAAGGGGGCTACAAGAAGGCTGTGGAGGGACTACTGACAAGGTCTTGTAATGACAGGACAAAGAGGAGTGGGTTTAAAGTGTCAGATGGGAGATTGAAAATGGATGTTAGGAAGAAGTTCTTTGGAGTGAGGGTAGTGAGACACTGGCACAGGTTGCCCAAGGAGGTTGTAGATCACAGAATCCCAGAATGTGATTTTGTGCTCCACAACCTTGCTAGAGGTGTTCAAGAACAGGTTGGATGAGGCCTTGAGCAACCTGTTCTAGTGGGAGGTGTTCCTGCCTATGGTGGGGGGTTGGAACTGGATTAGCTTTGAGGTCCCTTCCAACTTCAATCATTCTATGATTCTGTGAACCAAAGGACCACTGAGATGCCTTTCCTAAATGTCTCAGTCGTTTCCAAACTCCAATTCTGCAATTAAAAAATGTCCACTCTGCTGTCATCCACTCAATAACATCATCACTGGCAGAGTATTTTAACTGCTTTTTATGTGTGTGCATGCATCAAACACTCAAACTAAATGAGAACCCAACCTGAAGAATCCATAACCGTAATTAGCAGCACTGCTGTGTGATTTCTCTTCTCTGGATTTTCTCCTTGTTGGCAATTTTTTTTTGCAGGTGCCTCTCAGACCTGTATTTTGTTTGCTTCATTGGCTGACAAAAATTTTCTTTGCTGTTGCTGTTGTTGGAAACTCCACAACCCACCCTGGGCAGCCTGTTCCAGGCTTCTGTCACCCTCACAGGATAAAAATTCCTCTTCTTGTTTAAATGAAACTTCCTATGCTTCAGTTTCCACCATTGCCCCTTGTCCTGTCATTGGGCATCAGGGAGAAGAGCCTGGCTCCAGCCTCCTTGCACTCACCCCTTACATGTTTATAAATGACTCACTGTCAACTACCAAACCATTTGACAGCAATTCCTGTCTCTCATCCCGAATTGAAAACGCATGGGACACAGAATGGGTTCTTATACTTCACTTTCAAGCAATTGAAAACCTTTTGCTCTTTCTATGGCCGTAAGGAGGAGTCCTTGCAGACTTAATACATTCTTTTTAAAATAAGAAACCATGAACGACATCTCCTCTCCCCCCTCCCCCCAGAAAAATCAACTCCACAAAGCCACACAACCTGTTCTATGCAAATTGTTAATTGCTTGCTTTGATGAACTGAAAGCTTGATATTGTGTTAAGGATTCAAAGAATCAANTCAGGTAGTTGTAGCCAGCAATGAGGTCAGCCCTAAGCCTCTTCTCCAGGCTAAACAACCCCAGCTCCCTCAGCCTCTCTTTGTAGGGCTTGTGTTCCGGGCTTGTGTTCCAGGCTTCTCACCAGTCTTGGTGCCCTCAACCTGATCATCCTTAATCTCTACCTCCATGACATCCAGAGCATCCCTACTGTATAGGGCCAACGTTCAGAGTTGGTGTATTGCCAGGTAGGACCAAGAGGCTGGAAAAAATGCAAATTCAGGGATGTAAGTGGCTGGTAACTGACAAAGTTAAAGTCATCTTTCTGTTCCTTCTTTCTGCTCTGGCCATCATATTTTCTAGATGTTTAAGTCACCTTGCTTTAAAAAAAAAACAACATTTTGGAAGACTTCTGTTCCTGCCACCTGCAGCAGAATATTCTTAAGACCAAATCTAGTTGGAGACTACAAAAAAAGTGGCAACTCTTAAAATGTCTTTAGCCTCTTATCCCACTTGTGGTTCTTCAGGACCGTGTCAGTAGCAAGATCTGATGCCAATGCCAAGCACATTTTGTAAGGAGACAAGTTTGCTTCTTTCCCCAAATTACAGGATCACAGAATGGTCTGGGTTAGAAGGGACAACCAAAGCTCATCCAGTCCAATCCCCTCTGCAGTCAGCAGGGACATCCTCAACTAGATACGGTTGCCCACAGGCCTGTCTAGCCTCACCTTGAATATCACCAGGGAGATACCACAGAATCACAGAAACATCCAGGTTGGGTCACCAAGTCCAACCTAATATCATCTAGGCTATTAAAAAAGTGATGGATCCACAGAATAGTGGGGGTTGGAAGGGACCTCTGGAGATCATCTAGTCCAGCCCTGCTGTGAATGTAAGTATGCCCACAGCAGGTTGGACAGGAATGCATCCAGGCAGGTTCTGAATGTTTTCAGAGAAAGAGATCCCCACAAGCTCTCTGGGCAGCCTGCTTCAGGGCTCTGTCACTTTTTCCTCTATATCTAAGTGAAATTTAGATCACAGAATAGAGGCTAGAAGGGACATCAAGGATCATCCAGGTCCAACCTCCCTGCCATGGTCAGGGACACCTCACACTAGATCAAGCTTGCTCAGAGCCACATCCAACCTGGCCTTAAAAACATCCAGGGATGAGGCTTCCACCACCTCCCTGGGCAACCTGTGCCAGTCTCTCACCACCCTCACGATGAAGAACTTCTTCCTACGGTCTAATCTCAATCTGCTCTCCTCTAGCTTGGATCCATTCCCCCCAGTCTTATCACTACTTGACACCCTAAAAAGTCCCTCTCCAGCTTTCTTGTAGGCCACCTTCTGATACTGAAAAGCCAATATAAGATTAGATTAAGATTTGATGTTAGGAAGAAGCATGAGGGTGCTGAGAGACTGGCACAGGTTGCTCAGGGATGTGGTGGAAGCCTCATCCCTGCAGGTTTCTGAGGCCACGCTGGATGCAGCTGTGGGAAAGCTGATCTAGTGGAAGGTGTCCCCATGGCAGGGGAATTGGAACTAGATGATCATGAGGTCCCTTCCATGCCTGACTTATCTGTGATTCTATGAAACCATATTTCTTTTCTGCAGCTCCACTACAGGTTCCAAGGTTTCAAGTCTCCCTGGCAGCAGAGAACAGACCAGCAGTGCAATATAGCCAAGTCCCCAGCAGCTGCAATGCTTCTTCAGCACAAACAACTCCTCACCATGGGTAAATACTCCCAGATGCCTCTGGTAAGCCACTGAGAAGGTATCAGAGAGAGCTGATATGCATTATTTTTAATAAAGTACTCAGTGCATAAAGCACTCCCTGTTGTTTTGTGGGGTGTTTTTTTTCTGCCTTTTTAGGGTTTTTTTTGTTGTTTCTTTCCTTTTCCTTTTGTTTTTTTTTCTCTCCCAACTGAAAATATCCTTATCTGCATGTTGAAGGAAGTGATAATTGCTTTGGTTATTTATCCACATCACTAGAAGTTGTCATCCTCTCCTATTTCTTTCCTTTTTTCTTTTTGCTTTTAATACTAAAATATAAAAGAGAAATTTTTAATGAGTAAGTCAGAATAGAATTAACCCTTTCAAACCTCTCAGATTAACTTTATCTGTCTTCAAGCCTGATCAAGCTTTAACCCAAAGCTTGCCCTTGCCAAAGTTATGCTCAGTAGTTCATAGAATCAACCAGGTTGAAGAGAATACCAAGATCAGCCAGACCAACCTAACACCCAGCCCTATCCAATCAACTAGAGCATGGCACTAAGTGCCTCACTTCCTTGCTGTGTGGGTGCTGGAGCCCTGGAACAGTCTACTGAGTGAGATTGTGGATTCTCCTTTTCTGAAGACACTCAAAACCGCTCTGAATGCATTCCAGTGCAACCTGAAGGAGGCAAACCTGCTTCAGCAGGGGCTTGTAGGAGATGATCTCCGGAGGTCACTTCCGACCTCCACCAACCCATAATTCTCTAATGTGTGCATAGAACAGAATCACAGAATGTTAAGGGCTGGAAGGGACCTCCAAAGTCCACCCCCCTGCCACAGCAGGAGCACCTACAGCAGGTCACACAGAAACACATCCAGGTGGGGTTTGAAGATCTCCAGAGAAGGAGACTCAACAACAGCCCTGCTGGGCAGCCTTTTTCAGGGTTCTGTTGCCCTCACAGGGAAATAATTCCTCCTCCTGTTTCTATGCAACTTCCTATGCCTCAGCTTCCACCACTGCCCCTTTTGCTGTCATTGGGCATCACCCAGCAGAGCCTGGCTCCAGCCTCTGGCCACTTACCCTGCAATTATCAACATGAATGAGGTCACCTCTCAGTCTCCTCCTCTCCCAGCAGCACAGCCACAGCTTGCTCAGACTCTCCTCATAACAAAGATGTTCCATTCCCTTCAGCATCTTTGTGGCTCTGCACTGGACTCCCTCTTGAACCGGGGAGCCCAAAACTGGACACAGTACTCCAGATGTGGCCTCACCAGGGCAGAGTAGAGGGGCAGGAGAACCTCTCTGGACCTACTCACCACAGCCTTTCTAATCCACCTCGGAATAGCATTGCCCCTCCTGGCCACCAGAGCACAGTGCTGGCATATTAAGATGCCTGCAGTCTTCTGACACTTTCAAAACATTGAAATTGAGTCTGGAAGATTCCACCTTACAGAGCATCTCAGCCTTTGCTCTCTGCTTGGTGGAATGTATTCACCTTCTTTTTTTTAAGGAGAATGGAAGCTTCACTTCCTCTACATTGCTTCGAAAAATCCCTTTTACTTCATTCACAAAAGCTGCATACAATTGAAGATGAGGTTTTTAAAGATGGCTTCACAGGAAGGTAAAGATTTCATCTTGCTTACATCCTATTCCAGACTCCAAAAAGAAAATCTTCAAGCTCTTGCCTTGATCTAAAGAGTATTATGAACTTTAATACTCAGAAATGTAGCAGGAAGGGGGTTACAAGAAGGGGGGAAAAAACCCTAAAACCATTAAAAAGAGGAATGCTTCCAATACACAAAATGGATGTTTTTGCATCCTATGAATGCTTCATGTTTCCACATCAGCATGGGCCATGAGCTCTCATACAAACTGTGGAGCTCAAGGGAACCTAAAGCTCCACAAGAAACTCTGTCACATTTTTAAGTACTGTGTCTAGAGAGGCTGCAGAAGGGCCTGAAACAGATGGGCTGTGATAAGGGGCTGAGGGAGCTGGGGGTGTTGAGGCTGAGGGAGACCTCCTTACTCTCTACAGCTCCCTGTAGGGAGGTTGGAGCGAGGAGGGGGCAGCCTCTGCTCCTTGGTGCCAAGGGACAGGAGCAGAGGAAATGGTTCCAAGCTGCCCCAGAGGAGGTTCAAACTGGATGCTAAAAAGTACTTCTTGCCAGAGAGGTTTCTCAGACCCTGCAATGGTCTGCCCAGGGCAGTGCTGCAGTCCCCATCCCTGGAAGTGTTCAAGGAGCGTGTGGAGCTGGTGCTTAGGGACATGGTTTGGTGCTGGCCCTGCAGTGCTGGGTGGAAAGTTGGGCTGGAGGAGCTTGGAGATATATCCTGTGGTTCTGTGAGTTGGATGTAGGTCTTTCAGAGGCAACAGAGTCATAGGATCTCTTGCATTTTCTGTCACTAGCTTGATCAGTCCTCCACCCCTCTAAGAAATTAGCCAAAGAGAGCAACTTACATAAAGATTCTCAGTTAGAGCATCTGCAAACCAAATATGTGAGCTGGATACTCTTCAGTTAAGGGCAGATTTAGCCCCATTCTCACATTCTTTGGATAAGTAGTCTACTCATAAGGTGTTAACTTCCATCAGACTCCTCTGCAAAAGCAGTACAATGAGCTGATGTCTTGACTGTTATAAGAGTAGATCAGCAGATTTTTGCAGGCCCTCAGCACCTCTGAAATGTGCCTCTACTTTTGCGTTTAGCTACCACTGAAGCCCTCAATCTAAGGAACTGGAGTTTTTTAATTGTTTTTAACCCAAAACATAACAAACACGAGCCAGCAGTGTGCCAAGGGGGGCAAGAAGGCCAATGGCATCCTGGCCTATATCAGGAACAGTGTGGCCTGCAGGACCAGGACACTCCTTCTGCCCTGTACTGGCACTGGTTAGGGTCATATCTTGAGTCCTGTGTTCAGTTCTGGGCCCCTCAGTTTAACACAGACGTTCAGGTTCTACAATGTGTCCAGAGAAGGGCAGCAAGGCTGGGGAGGGGGCTGGAGCACAGCCCTGTGGGAAGGGGCTGAGGGAGCTGGGGGTGTGCAGCCTGGAGAAGAGGAGGCTCAGGGCAGACCTCATTGCTGTCTACAACTACCTGAAGGGAGGCTGTAGTCAGGTGGGGTTGGTATCTTCTGCCAGGCAACCAGCAACAGAACAAGGGGACACAGCCTCAAGCTGCAGCAGGGCAGGTTCAGGCTGGATGTTAGAAGTTCTTTACAGCAAGAGTGATTTGCATTGGAATGGGCTGCCTGGGGAGGTGGTGGAGTCCCCATTCCTGGAGGTGTTTAAGAGCAGGCTGGATGAGGCACTTGGTGCCAGGGTTTAGTTAACTAGAGGGTGTTAAGTTGGACTCAATAATCTTAGAGGTCTTTTCCAACCTGCTTCATTCTGTGGTTCTGTGACACGTCTATGGTGGCTTTACAGAAGTCCATATGTGTTGCACATTTAAATAGCTGCTTGCTCTTTACTAAGCTTCCAGAATGCAGCTTGTCAACAAGTTCATCCTCCCCTACATGCTGTGTGGTAGGTTTGTTAGCTAGGGAATATTTTTTCCCCCTTTCTTACAAGCAGGAAAAAAAAACCTACAAAAACCTGACAGGAGAAAATGAAGTAATTGCTGTCTTTATTTTTGGGGATGCCCTGACAAGGGAAAGCATCCTGGGTTTATGTAAGAATTTTGCATGTGCAGTTTAAGAAAGAATAAAGCCTACCTGAAAATTGTCAAAAGCTACCCACTTTCAATCATTCCTTCTCTCTTAAGGATGTAACAAATGTCAAAGGGAAAAAAAAAAAATAATATATATATATA
>WAAF01020774.1:31205-47619 GCA_013400475.1 Tricholaema leucomelas
CCCTGAGCCTCCTCTTCTCCAGGCTAAACAATCCCAACTCCCTCAGCCTCTCCTCATAGGGCTGTGCTCAAGGCCTCTCACCAGCCTCGTCGCCCTTCTCTGGACACGCTCAAGCATCTCAATGTCCCTCTTAAACTGGGGGGCCCAGAACTGAACACAGTACTCAAGGTGTGGTCTAACCAGTGCAGAGTACAGGGGCAGAATGACCTCCCTGCTCCTGCTGGCCACACCATTCCTGATGCAGGCCAGGATGCCACTGGCTCTCTTGGCCACCTGGGCACACTGCTGGCTCATGTTCAGGCGGGTATCGATCAGCACCCCCAGATCCCTCTCTGTCTGGCTGCTCTCTAGCCACTCCGACCCCAGCCTGTATCTCTGCATGGGGTTGTTGTGGCCATGCAGCCCAAGATCTGGTTGGCCTTCTGGGCTGCAAGTGCACACTGCTGGCTCATGTTTTCATAGATATATATATGAAATCCCTCCTACACAGTATTAAAAGGCAATATGGCCCCAGTAAAAAAAATATACACAAATAGGAGACAAAATGTGTTCAATTTTGACATTTTTGCCTTAACCAGTGTAGTTCTTGAAGGACAGAATAATTATACCCAGAAGGCTCCCAGAGAATAGCAGTGCTGCGAATGTGCTGTAAGTAGAATCAAATCTATAACTTGGAGGCTACTTTGGGTCCATTTTAAATATTAAAGGCTGAGTGTCAAGGAGCAATGGATACAAACTGGAACAGAGAAGGTTACAGCTCAGCATGAGGAGAAACTTCTTTAGCGTGAGGCTGACAGAGCCCTGGAGCAGGCTGCCCAGAGAGGTTGTGAAGACTTCTTGTCTGAAGCCTTTCCAAATCCACCTGGATGCTTTCCTGCATGGACTACCCTGGGTGATGCTGCTTTGGCAGGGGAGTGGAACTGGATCTGGATAATCTCTGGAGGTCCCTTGCAACCTCTAAAGTTCTGTGATTCTGTGAAAAGCTCTTTAAAGCTGTAGTAAGAAAGGAACTTTAGCAGGTGCTACTATGTTGATGTGAATTATTTGACTACAACATTTGTTTCTGCAAGAACAAACCATGGAATTCTAGAATCCTTCAGGGTGGATAAGGCCTTTAAAATCATTGGGTCTAACCATCCCTCTAACACTGCCAAGTCCTCCATGAAACCACATCCCTAAGCACCATGCCTGCAAGTCTTTTAAATCCCTCCAAGTATGGTAACTCAGCCTGTACCAGGGCTTCACAACCCTTTTGGGGAAGAATTTTTTCCTCATGTCCAACCTAAACTTCTCCTGACGCACGGTGAAAGCATTTGAAGAAGAATTTTTTTCACTCTGAGGGTGGCAGAGCATTGGAGCAGGCTGCCCAGGGAGGCTGTGGAGTCTTCTCCAGAGATATTCAAGAACCATCTGGATGCATTCCTGTGTGATCTGCTCTAGGTGCTCCTGCTCTGGCAGGGGGTCTGGACCAGAGGAGCTTTTGAGGTCTCTTCCAGCCCCTGACATTCTATGATTCTATGATTTCAGTTCCTGGAGTCCCTCAGATCCCTCCTTGAAGCTCTTCTTGTAAGTGGACATAAATAATGTGGCCCTCCAGTACCTGAAGGGGGCTGCAGGAAGGCTAGGGAGGGACTTTTTAGGGTGCTGGGTAGGACAGGACTGGGGGCAACAGATCCAAGCTAGAGGAGGGCAGATTGAGATTAGACCTTAGGAAGAAGTTTTTCACCGTGACAGTGGTGAGAGACTGGCACAGGTTGTGTGGGGAGGTGGTGGAAGGTTCACCCCTGGATGTTTTGAAGGCCAGACTAGATGTGGCTCTGGGCAAGGTGATCTCGTGTGAGGTGTCCCTGCCCATGGCAGGGGGCCTGGAACTGGATGATCCTTGTGGTCCCTTCCAACCCTGACAATTTTGTGATCCTTGTGGTCTCTTCCACCCCTGACAATTTTGTGATCACAGAGACACAAAAACATTCAGGTTGGGATCATCAAGTCCAAGCATCAACCCTGCTTCTAGGAAGCCCACCCCAAAACCATATCCCCAAGCACCAGCCCTGACAATTCCCTCATTCTTTGATGATACAAATCTTCCCTTTTCAGTAGGCTCCTTTAAATCCTTTCAAATGACAAAACACTCTGCACACCTCACTGCTTTACAAACTTCAGACCTGATTTTCCTGCCCTATTGTTTTCTACTACAACAGGCCTTTTGGTTTTATTCCTGATGAGTCATAATCCATCAATTCTTTATTTTCTTTTCCCCTGCTGGAGACAGTCTCTGGTAATGTATTTAATGTTTGTAATGAACCCCAGTCCTTTGGAGGCTAACGTATGGTAACAGGAGTTCCTTGTGTGCCTTAATGCCAGGCAGAAATATCTGAAGTCAGCTGGAGGGTGCACAAAGGGCAGAAGGGTGTGAAGAAGATGATGCATCACCTAACTGTGCCATTTGCTGCATTAATATTGCCAACATGTAGGCAGCAGATATCTGTTCACCTAACTAGATCAGCTCAAGCCTGCCAGTTGTTCATTTTAGCCAGACAGCTGAAGCCCAAAAGCTGAGCTGTTAGTGCTATGTAAATTTAATTAGACTAGACCTGACCAAAGGGTCATAGGTGTTTATGCAACCCTGTTGCTGGCTGATGCAGAAAATGAGGTCAAGGTTTCAAGCAAAACAAGCAGGAAAACAGAATTCCTCATGCTGTGATATGCTAATAAATCCTAGATAGAGGCTCTGAACTGCAAAACCAACTAAATCTAGGCTCACTGCTTGCCTTTTTTAAAAGGTATTATTCGCCTTTCTCAGGGCCATAAGAAAGTGATTTTCTCACTTAAAATTGTCATGGAGGTCTGGGAGTGCCATGCTCCCCGTACTATGGATGTCTGGGAGTGCCATGCTCCCCGTACTATGGATGTCTGGGAGTGCCATGCTCCATGTACTACGGATTTCTGGGAGTGCCATGCTCCCCGTACTATGGAGGTCTGGGAGTCCCATGCTCCCCGAACTAAAGAGGTCTGGGAGTGCCATGCTCCCTGTACTATGGAGGTCTGGGAGTCCCATGCTCCCCGAACTAAAGAGGTCTGGGAGTGCCATGCTCCCTGTACTATGGAGGTCTGGGAGTCCCATGCTCCCCGAACTAAAGAGGTCTGGGAGTGCCATGCTCCCTGTACTATGGAGGTCTGGGAGTCCCATGCTCCCCGAACTAAAGAGGTCTGGGAGTGCCATGCTCCCTGTACTATGGAGGTCTGGGAGTCCCATGCTCCCCGAACTAAAGAGGTCTGGGAGTGCCATGCTCCCTGTACTATGGAGGTCTGGGAGTCCCATGCTCCCCGAACTAAAGAGGTCTGGGAGTGCCATGCTCCCTGTACTATGGAGGTCTGGGAGTCCCATGCTCCCCGAACTAAAGAGGTCTGGGAGTGCCATGCTCCCTGTACTATGGAGGTCTGGGAGTCCCATGCTCCCCGAACTAAAGAGGTCTGGGAGTGCCATGCTCCCTGTACTATGGAGGTCTGGGAGTCCCATGCTCCCCGAACTAAAGAGGTCTGGGAGTGCCATGCTCCCTGTACTATGGAGGTCTGGGAGTCCCATGCTCCCCGAACTAAAGAGGTCTGGGAGTGCCATGCTCCCTGTACTATGGAGGTCTGGGAGTCCCATGCTCCCCGAACTAAAGAGGTCTGGGAGTGCCATGCTCCCTGTACTATGGAGGTCTGGGAGTCCCATGCTCCCCGAACTAAAGAGGTCTGGGAGTGCCATGCTCCCTGTACTATGGAGGTCTGGGAGTCCCATGCTCCCCGAACTAAAGAGGTCTGGGAGTGCCATGCTCCCTGTACTATGGAGGTCTGGGAGTCCCATGCTCCCCGAACTAAAGAGGTCTGGGAGTGCCATGCTCCCTGTACTATGGAGGTCTGGGAGTCCCATGCTCCCCGAACTAAAGAGGTCTGGGAGTGCCATGCTCCCTGTACTATGGAGGTCTGGGAGTCCCATGCTCCCCGAACTAAAGAGGTCTGGGAGTGCCATGCTCCCTGTACTATGGAGGTCTGGGAGTCCCATGCTCCCCGAACTAAAGAGGTCTGGGAGTGCCATGCTCCCTGTACTATGGAGGTCTGGGAGTCCCATGCTCCCCGAACTAAAGAGGTCTGGGAGTGCCATGCTCCCTGTACTATGGAGGTCTGGGAGTCCCATGCTCCCCGAACTAAAGAGGTCTGGGAGTGCCATGCTCCCTGTACTATGGAGGTCTGGGAGTCCCATGCTCCCCGAACTAAAGAGGTCTGGGAGTGCCATGCTCCCTGTACTATGGAGGTCTGGGAGTCCCATGCTCCCCGAACTAAAGAGGTCTGGGAGTGCCATGCTCCCTGTACTATGGAGGTCTGGGAGTGCCATGCTCCCTGTACTGAGGGCAGATCCAAAGAGACTTCCCTATTGAGAATCATAGAATGGTTTAGGGTGGAAGGGACCTCAGAGCTCAGACAGTGCCAACCCCCTTCTATAGGCAGGGACACCTCCCACTAGAACAGGTTGCTCAAGACCTCATCCAACCTGGCCTCAAACACCTCCCTGGGCAACCTGTGCCAGTGTCTCACCATCCTCACTGTAAACAACTTCTTCCTAACATCCACTTTCAATCTCCCCTCTGCCACTTTAAACCCATTCCTCCTCATCCTCTGACCTTGTCAATAGTCCCTCCCCAGCCCTCCTGTAGCCCCCTTCAGATATTGGAAGGCCACTCCAAGGCCTCCTGGAAGCCTTCTCTTCTCCAGGCTGCAGAGTTCCAACTCTGTTAGCCTGTCCTCATAGCAGAGCTGCTGCAGCCCTCTCAGCATCTTGGTGGCCTTCTCTGGACTTGCTCTAGCAGTTCCATGTAATTCTTGTGCTGAGGGCTCCAGAACTGCACACAGTACTCCAGGTCATGTTCTATGACTATATCTGAAAGTGTGTATTAATGGCAGCTGACAATGTATCAGGCAAATGTTCTCTCATTAGTTCCTGTTCACTAAATGCTGTCTCACTGTCTGGTTGAGCATCTGCTTAAATACCTTTCTGGCTGCATGTATTTTGCTGAATGAAAATCCATATACACATCTATCACAGTTCTGATAATCTTTCTAATGATGCCTTTTGGTTAGATCAGTCTGTAGATGTTTAAACTTCCCTGGAAAATGGTCCTTGTATCAACATGGATATAGGATTACAGGATCACAGCCTCATTGCAGTGAGGGTGGTGAGACACTGGCACAGGTTGCCCAGGGAGGTTGTAGCTGCTCCCTCCCTGGAGGTGTTCAAGGCCAGATTGGATGAGGCCTTGAGCAACCTGTTCTAGTGGGAGGTGTCCCTGCCTATCGCAGCAGGTTGGAACTGGATGATTTGTGAGGTCCCTTCCAACCTAAACCATTCTATGATTCTATGAAAGGGACCTTAAAGATCATCTAAATCTATCTTCTTCCATCTCATAGCCATTCCACCTCACCATATCACTGCAAGCATTTGAAGTAAGTCCCTTCCTAGCCCCTTTCAGCTACTAGAAGGCAGCTCTAAGGTCTCCCTGGAGCCTCCTCTTCTCCAGGCTGAACAGATCCAACTCTCTCAGCCTGTCAGACCATCACCTGCCTCACTACAGTCAGTGGAGGTGAACACCTTCAACCACATTCTTTCTTATTAAGTCCTAGCTATGCACCGCTCTGCCAGGAATCTTTAATTCTCCTAAATGCCACTGAAAGTTTGCTCCATATATCAGACCTTATATTTGCAGGTGACCAAAATGAATCTACAGAAGAATCAGTCACAGAATTGTAGAGGTTGGAAAGAGATCCCAGAGTCACAGAAACATGCAGGTTGGAAAAGAGTCTCAGGATCACCAACTGCAGACCAGAACCCTGCTCTACAAAGTGCATCCTAAACTCCAAGCACCACATCCAAACCACCTTTAAACACACCCAGGGTTGGTGACTCCACCACCTCCCTGGGCAGCACATTCCAATACCTGATCACTCTTGCTGGGAAAAAAACAAAATCTTCCTCATGTCCAGTCTAAACCTGCTCTGCAGCAGCTTGAGGCCATCCCCTCTTGTTCTGTCACTAATGGCCTTTGAGAAGAGACCAGCACCAACCTCTTCACAAAGTCCTTTCAGGTAGCTGTACACAGCCATGAGGTCTGCCCTCAGCCTCCTCTGTTTCACACTAACCAGCCCCAGCTCCTTCAGTTGCTCCTCATCAGATTTATTCTCCAGGCCTTTCCCAGCTTCCTTGCCCACCTCTGGACATACTCCAGCACCTCCACATCTCTCTCATATTGGTGTGTCCAAAACTGAACACAACACTCGAGGTGTGGCCTCACCAGAGAGGAGTCCAAGGGGACAATCCCCTCCCTGCTCCTGCTGGACACAACATTTCTGATCCCAGCCAGGATGCCAGTGGCTTTCTTTGCCACCTGGGCACTCTGCTGGCTCATCTTCAGCTGCTTGTCCATTACAACCCCCAGGTCCCTTTCTGCCAGGCAGCTTTCCAACCACACTGCCCCAAGCCTGCAGTGCTGCTTGGGGTTGTTGTGGCTGCCCTCAGCCTCCTCTTTTTCAAACTAACCATCTCCAGCTCCTTCAGTCATCAAGTCCAACCCCCCTGCTAAGGCACATTTGTCTAGATCAGGTTGCACAAGATCACAAAGCCCAGGTGGCTTTTCAAAGTCTCAGAGAAGGAGAAAAGAGAAATTATTAGCTTGATGAAAATTGCTCTGCTATTTGTGCAATCAGCAACCAAAGTATAATAACTATCTGAGAGAAGGTGCTGGAAAGAGCCCACAATTTTTAATGTTTAAATAGCATTTCTAGAGCAGAACATATGTCCCACGTCTGCGCTCCAGATAACAGCTGAGCTCAACATCCACCTACTTCAGTTTGATGACATTTCCAGACGTGTAGAAAAGCTGTGAAAGAGTTTATTGTGGAAATAACTTAGACCTCAAAAATCAGCCTTCTTTTTGGCCAGCCTAAATTGCTACAGCAGCTAAAACAAGCAAATAAGCATCTTTGAGTCAGGAAAAGTGCTCAATGCACCTTGAATCTTCACTCTGATTTTTTAGTTAGGTTCTGTCTAAAAGATCGCAGAATCACAGAATGTCAGGGGCTGGAAGGGCTCATCCAGGCCAAAAAAGCTCAGCCAGTCCAACCTTTCTGCCAAAGCAGGAGCACTTACAGCAGGTCACACAGAAACACATCCAGGTGGGGGTTAAGTATCTCCAGAGAAGGAGACTCCACAACTCCCCTGGGCAGCCTGTTCCAGGCTTGTCACCCTCACAGGATAAAAATTCCTCCTCCTGTTTCCATGGAACTTCCTATGCCTCAGCTTCCACCACTGCCCCTTGTGCTGTCATTGGGCATCACCCAGCAGAGCCTGGCTCCAGCCTCTGGCCACTCACCCTGCACATCTTTATCACCATGGTTGAGGTCACCTCTCAGTCTCCTCCTCTCCCAGCAGCACAGCCACAGCTCACTCAGACTCTCCTTGTAACAGAGATGTTCCATTCCCTTCAGCATCATTGTGGCTCTGTGCTGGACTCTCTCAAGCAGTTCTATGTCCCTCTTGAACTGGGAGGGGAGCCAGAACTGGACACAGTACTCCAGATGTGGCCTCAGCAGGGCAGAGTAGAGGGGCAGGAGAAGATCTCTGGACCTACTCACCACAGCCCATCTAATGCACCCCAGAATGGCATTGGCCCTCCTGGCCACCAGAGCACATTGCTGGTTCATGGTCAACCTCCCAGCAACCAGGACCCCCAGATCCTTTTCACCTTCACTGCCTTCCAACAGATCAGTCCCCAAACTACACTGCTTCCTGGGGTTGCTCTTTCCCAGGTGCCAGACTTTCCCCTTGCCCTTGTTGATTTTCATGCAATCTCTTCCTGCCCAACTCTCAGCCTGTCCAAGTCTGGCTGAATGGCAGCACAATCCTCCTGTGTCTCAGCCACTCTACCCAGTTTGGTGCCATCAGCAAGCTTGCTGGCAGTGCCCTTTGTGCCCTCATCCAGGTCACTGATGAATATATTGAACAGAACTGGTCCCAGTACTGACCCCTGAGTGTCCCCACTAGTTACAGGCCTCCAACTGGACTCCATCCCATTGACCAAAACTCTTTGGCTTCTTTCATTCAAACCAGTTCCCAATCCACCTCACTACCTGATCATCCAGGCCACATCACTTCAGTGTGATATTAGTTGAACTCCTCTTCAGTACCCATCTTGTTCCTTGCAAGCCATTATGGAGACACAGCTCTAGCAATAACGGCAAACCCAAGCTTGTGTGTAATACAGGGAGGTCTAGGGTGGACATTCAAAACAATTTCTTCCCTAGAAAGGTTGTCAAGCCCTGGAACAGGCTGCTCAGGGCAGTAGTGGAGTCATCATCCCTGAAGGGATTTAAAACCCATGAGGATGTGGTGCTGAAGGACATGGTGTAATGCTGACCTGGCAGTACTGTGTGAATTGTTAGACCTGGAGATCTTAAAGATCTTTTTCAAGCTAAACGATGCTGAGCAACAACACAGGAAGTCTACAGCAGGTATCTTTCCTGACTACAGTGAGTTTCCATGGCTGTTAAATACAACTCATAGCCTGTAGGATGGGAAATCCTCAGTGCTTTTCTGAGTCAAAGTGCCTGGGGCCACTCTCTTCACTGGTCAGCAGCAATAGGACAAGGAGCAACCGCTACAAACTGGAACAGAGGAGGTTTCAGCTCAGCATGAGAGGAAACTTCTTTAGAGTGAGGCTGACAGAGCCCTGGAGCAGGCTGCCCAGAGAGATTGTGGAGTCTCCTTCTCTGGAGACTTTCCAAACCCACATGGATGCATTCCTGTGTGGAAGATCAGGGGAGACCTCATTGCTGAGCAAATGGTTGAACTTGGTGAGCTTAAAGGTCTCTTTCAAACTAAATGATGCTCAGGAGAGACCTCATTGCTGCCTACAACTCCCTGAAAGAAGGTTGTATCCAGATGGGGTCGGCCTCTTCTCCCAGGCACAGAACAAGAGGACACAGTCTCAAGCTGTGCCAGGGCAGGTTTAGGCTGGATGTTAGGAAGAAATTCTTCACAGAGTGATTTGCATTGGAATGGGCTGCCCGGGGAGGCAGTGAAGTCCCCATCCCTAGAGGTGTTTAAAAGGAGGTTGGATGAGGCACTTGGTGACATAGTTAACTAGAAGGGTTAGGTGATAAGTTGGACTGGATGACCTTAGAGGTCTTTTCCAACCTGGTTCATTCTGTGATTCTGTAGTTTGTGACTACCCTGGGTGATCCTACCTTGGCAGGGAGGTTGGACTGGATGATCTCTGGAGGTCCTTTCCAGCTTCTAAAGTTCTGTGATTCTGTGAACATAAAAGGGATAGAACTTGTAAGAGTCCAACTGAATTTGCTTTTCTTATGTTATCTTCACTTTGCTTTAGATATGTTAATGATTTGGGTGTTAAAAAATCAGTCAGAATAAGCAGGAATTGCATCTGTGCCTTAAGAGAATGTAAGTCTAAACAAGTCCAGGTCCCTCAGCTGCTTCTCACCAGCCTCGTTCTCCAAACCCTTCACCAGCTCTGCTGCCCTTCGCACAAATGCTATGTGCTGTCAGGAAAAACAGAGTACTGTGTGCAGTTCTGGAGCCCCCAGCACAGGAAGGACATGGAACTGTTGGAGCCAGTCCAAAGGAGGCCACAAAGATGCTCAGAGGGCTGCAGCAGCTGAGAGAGTTGGGGCTCTGCAGCCTGGAGAAGGCTTACAGGAGACCTTGAAATGGCCTTCCAGAATCTGAAGGGGACTACAGGAGGGCTGAGGGACTATTGACAAGGGCTTGTAATGACAGGAGGATGAGGAATGGGTTTAAAGTGGCAGAGGGGAGATTGAAAGTGGATGTTAGGAAGAAGTTCATTGCAGTGAGGGTGGTGAGACACTGGCACAGGTTGCCCAGGGAGGCTGTGGCTGCTCTCTCCCTGGAGGGGTTGAAGGCCAGGGAGGATGAGGCCTTGAGCAACCTGTTCTAGTGGGAGGTGTCCCTGCCTATGGCAGGGGGTTGGAGCTGGATGAGCTTTGAAGTCCCTTCCAACTTAAACCATTCTATGAGTCTCATTAGGGAGGTCTCTTTAGGTCTGCCCTCAGTACAGGGAGCATGGCAATTGCATACACCCAATTTTAAGTGAGAAAATCACATTCTTATGGCCCTGAGAAAGACAAACAATAAAGAAATACATAACTAAGATGTAAAAGTTTAGTCAGGATCACCGCCAGGTACAGAGATTATCTTTTCTCCACACTTGCAAAGAGGATTGGCAGCATGTTTTAACTCATCCTGTCATCCCTCTGGTATTAATGCAGGTTTAGCTACCCAGGGTGCCTTTTTTTTTTAAATAAGGCTTTCAATTTTCCCTTTGAGTTGAGGAGCAACACAAATATTTCCTCATTATTCACACTTCTTTCCATTCCTCAGACATTGCAAAGTTTCTTTATTTCTTAAGCACCTTTGAAGAGAGATTCTGTTCAACACCAGACGTGAAGAAGCCTAAAGCATAAGCAAGCTCTGATGAACAAAGGAAATCTTCCTTTTCACTACCTGTTTCATAACCATTCCCTGCAATGTCTCTCTGTTTCACTCCTTTTATTGTCCTACTGCGTGAACATTCTTACTCCAGTTAAAATTAACACCATTCACCTGGCTCATCACTTCTCCTGTGTTCTGTGTGCCTTCTGCTATCATTAAAACACACAACTTAACAAGCCCTGTCACCAGCTCAGGAACGTGTGCATGTGGCTCTTGAATAGAGAGCAATGTCTTGATTGCTTCAGAGCAAAGAATGGTGTATGCAAGTGCCATGCTCCCTGTACTGAGGGCAGACCCAAAGAGACTTCCCTAACAACAATCTGGGAATCACAGAATGGCCTAGAATCCTAGAATCAACCAGGTTGGAAGAGACCTCCAAGCTCATCCAGTCCAACCTAGCACCCAGCCCTATCCAGTAAACTAGACCATGGCACTAAGTGCCCCATCCAGGCTTTTTCTTGAACACCCCCAGGGATGGTGACTCCACCACCTCCATGGGCAGCCCATTCCAATGGCAAATCACAGATCAGCCAGTTCCAACCTTCTACCATCGGCAGGGACACCTCTCACTAGAACAGGTCACTCAAGGCTACATCCAACCTGGTCTTGAACATCTCCAGAGAGGGAGCAGTCACAACCTCCCTGGGCAACCTGTGCCAGTGTCTCACTACCCTCACTGCAAACAACTTCTTCCTAACAGCCACTTGCAATCTCCCCTCTGCCACTTTAAACCCATTCCTCCTCATCCTCTAATTACAAGATCTTTTCAATAGTCCCTTCCCAGTTGTCCTGGAGGCCCCTTCAGATACTGGAAGGCCACTCCAAGCTCTCCTGGAAGCCTTCTCTTCTGCAGGCTGCAGAGCCCCAACCTCTTGTAGCCTGTCCTCACAGCAGAGCTGCTGCAGCCCTCTCAGCATCTCGGTGGCCTCCTCTGGACTGGCTCCAACAGTTCCATGTCCTTCCTGTGCTGGGGGCTCCAGAACTGCAAAGAGGACTTCAGGTGGGCTCCCAGGGGAGCAGAGTAAAGGGTCAGAATCCCTTCCCTTGCCCTGCTGGCCACACTAATCTTGCTGCAGCCCAGCACACAGTTGCTGCTTGGGCTGCACTCACACTGCCAGCTCATGTTGAGCTTTTCATCAATCCAGGCACCCAGGTCCTGTTCCTCAGGGCTACTCTCAGCCATTCACTGTTCACCTGGCTCATCACTTCTCCTGTGTTCTGTGTGCCTTGTACTATCATTGAAACACAGAACTCAACAAGTCCTGTCACCAGCTCAGGAATGTGTGCATGTAGCTCTTGAACAGAGAGTGCTGTCTTGATTGCTTCAGATGTTCCTCAATGGGCGCATGAAGAAGAGTGCAACCAACAGATCAAAGGAGGCTCTTCTCCTCTACTCTGACCTAGTAAGGCCACATCTCAAGTACTGAGCCAGTTCTGGGCTCCTCCAGTTCAAGTGAGGCAGGGGCTGCAAAGGTGCTGAGGGCATCTCTGTGAGAAGGAAAGGCCAAGAGCCCTTGGGCTGTTGAGCCTTGGGAAGAGTAGCCCGAGAGGCAATCTGAGTAATGCGCAGCAAGAGCTGAAAAGCAGAAATCATGAGGATTTGTCTGGGCTCTTTTCAGTAGTGACCAGTGACCAGACAAGGAACACCACCTGTAAACTACAGCATGGGAGGTTTTGCTTGAACTTTAGGATCACAGAATCAGAGAATGTTAGGGGTTGGAAGAGACCTCTGGAGAGCTTCCAGTCCAACCGCCCCGCCAGAGCAGGGCCAAAGGATCCAGCACAGGTGGCACAGGAACACATCCAGACAGGGCTGCAAAAGCTGCAGAGAAGGAGACTCCACAACCTCTCTGGGCAGCCTGTGCCACTGCTCTCTCACCCTTACAGCAAAGAAGTTCTTCCTCCTCTTGAGCTGCAACTTCCTGTGCATACCCTTTACCCTTTGTCCTATCCCAGGGTGCTACTGAGAAGTTTGTCCCCTCCCTCTTGACTCCCAGCCCTCAGATATTTAAAAACATTGTTCAAATCCCCTCTCAGCCTTCTTTTCACCAGACCAAAAAGCCCCAGGGCTCTCAGCCTCTCCTCCTCAGGCAGTGCTCCAGGCCCTTCAGCATCCTTGCAGCCCTGCCTTGGACTCTCTCCAGCAGATCCCTGTCCCCTTTGATCTGGGGAGCCCAGAACTGGATGCAGTATTCCAGGTGGGGCCTCACCAGGGAAGAGTAGAGGGGGAGGAGAACCTCCCTCCATCTGCCGGCCTCACTTTTCTTGATGCACCCCTGAAAAACATCTTTACTGTGATAGTGCTGGAGCCCTGGAACATGCTGTGGAGTCTCCTCCTCCAGAGACTATCAAAACCTGCTTGGACACAGTCCCATGCAGCCTGTTTTAGGTGACTCTACTTTAGTCGGAGGGGTTGGAATAGAGGATCTCCAGAAGTCACTTCCAGTCCCCACCATGCTGGGATTCTGTGAAATTGCAGAATGCTTGAATATGAGGAAGAATAAAGCAGAATACCAAAGCTTTTTTTTTAACCTACTTGAGTAGCCTAAATGACTTATGAGGTATTCATGGATGGGTAAACTATTCCCAGCCTCCCTACTGCTACAGTCAAAAGGCTTAGATACTCCAACATCTCAGAGTATCACAAATGAGGCTTACCCAGTAATTCCTGCACAAGACATGAAATACAAGGCTTTGAGTGACAAGTTGCATTGAATTGGAGATATGTTTCAGGTGGAAACAACCTCCAAGGTCATTCAGTCCAACCATCAACCTAACACCACCATTTCCATTTAACCATGTACCAAAGTGCCATGCCTGCCACTTTCTTGAACACCTCCAGGGATGGGGACTCCATCACCCCCCTGGGCAGCCTGTTCCAATCCCTGGTCACTCCAGCAGCAAAGAAATTGTTCATAATCTCCAACCTCAGCCTCCTCTGGCACAATTCCAGGCCATTTCTTCTCATCCTATCACCTGATAGCAGGGAGAAGAGGCTGACCCCACCTCACTCCAACCTCCTTTTGGGAAGATGTACAGAGCAATGAGGTCCAAGTTTCCAGGCCTCACTTGCAGTATAAATTCACTTCATTTAGAATTCACCGTCCAGAGGTGCCATTACTTCTATGCTAAAAAAAACATGAATTATTAGACAATTCAGAGAATCATAGAATCAGCTGAGTGGAAAGAGTCTTAACAGTCTTAATCCTTTCTGATCTTCTGGGCTTTTCTTTTAGATCAATGGGAAAAACCTTCTTAACACTTTGCAGGACTCAGAGCCGCTCTTTGCATGCACACCAAAACAGATGTTAGGGTTTAGTCATAGATAAAGCAGTTCCTGATGGAAACAAAGAAGTGGGACTCCACACAAATAACCATTTCAGCATATGCCTAAAAGGCTTTTAAAGAAGCATTGAACCAGTAAGTGGTTGTTCAGTGTTTAAGTGAGGATGAATGTCCCCAAATTCTCCCCTGCTGCATTTATCCAGCACTGGTCATTACTGCCCAGTTCTGATTCAGCAGTAGGTTACATACTGATGGAGTATTACTGTGTTCCACCCTAATCTTAGCTACTCAGTTTTGCTTCACTGGTTTGTTGCAAGGAAGTCTTTCATTATGCCACATCACTTGAAGAATTAAATGCTTTGTGCTAGTTTTAATATTGGAGAAGAAAGTCATTCCCCAGTTACGCTGCTGCAGATGTCCCTGGTGGATGTGTCTTCTGTTTTGCTTTGTTCCTCACTCCTACCTTTTAGTCAATGATGCTTCATCTGGGAAGAGAATTTCATAGACACATAGAATCAGGCAGGGTTGGAAGGGATGACAAAAATCATCCAGTTCCAACTCCCCTGCCATGGGCAGGGACACCTCACACTAGATCAGGCTGGTCTGAGCCTCATCCAGCCTGGCCTTAAACACCTCCAGGGATGAGGCTTCCACCACCTCCCTGGGAAGCCCATTCCAATGCTGTGAAGAACTTCTTCCTAACATCCAGCCTGAACGTGCCCTGCTGCAGCTTGGGGCTGTGTCCTCTTGTTTGGTGCCTGGAAGAGACCAAGCCCACCTGGTTACAACCTCTTTGATCACATTCTGTGCCTCTGTGCTCCACAACCTCCCTGGGCAGCCTGTGCCAGTGTCTCACTACCCTCACTGGAAAGAACTTCTTCTTAACATCCAGTTTAAATCTCCCCACTGCCAGTTTAAAAGGAGAAAGCATTGTAGGAGAGAAGTGTTGCCTGGTTCCATCTCTAGGACTCTGGCTTTGGAGCACACATCTGTGTCTGGGGCAGGAAGAAGCCAGGACAGAAACTGCAGTTGAAGTCAGAGCTGGTTCCACCTTTTGTCCTTCTGCTTCCACTCCCGAGGCAAGAGTGGCACCAATCTGGGGGAGACTTAGCACCCACATAGCTGTTTTACTTCCTTACCTCACTTGACAGTTAAACCACACTGGTAACAATCACAGAATCACAGAACTAGTCAGCTTGGAAAAGAGCTTCAAGATCATCAAGTCCAACCTACCACCCAACACCTTCTAATTAACTAAACCATGGCACCAAGTGCCTCATCCAGCCTCCTTTTACACACCTCCAAGGAGGGGGACTCCACCACCTCCCCAAGCAGCCCATTCCAATGCTAATCACTCTTGCTCTGAAGAACTTCTTCCTAACATCCAGACTGAACCTGCCCTGCTGCAGCTTGAGGCTGTGTCCTCTTGTTCTGTCCCTGGCTGCCTGGCAGAAGAGACCAACCCCACCTGGCTACAACCTCCCCTCAGGTAGTTGTAGAGAGCAATGAGGTCTGCTCTGAGCCTCCTCTTCTCCAGGCTGCACACCCCCATCTCCCTCAGCCTCTCCTCACAGGGCTGTGCTCCAGGCCCCTCACCAGCCTTGGTGCCTGTCTCTGGTCACATTCCAGCACCTCCACATCTTAAACTGAGGGGCCCAGAACTGCACACAATGACAATTCTTCTACATGTTCGTTCTCTGCAAGTGCTGAAGGAACTTCTGTATCACATTCAAATGACAGAACCAGAGAATGGTTTGAGTTGCAAGGGCCCTTTAAGAGTCATCTAGTTCAACTACCCTGAAGGAACATTTTCAGCTGATTCAGGTTGCTCAGAACCCCAAACAACCTGACCTGGTATGGTTCCAAGGATGGGGCATCTGTCACCTCTCTGACAAATCCATGTCAACTGGTCACCACACTCACTGCAAATAACTTCTTCCACCTTTAAAGCCATCACCTCTTGTCCTGCCATGACAAGCCCTGTTAAAAAGATTGTCCCCATTCTTCTTATAGGCCATTTTAAGTACTATAGGGCTACAATAAGATCTCCCCAGAGCCTTCTCTTGTCCAGGCTGAGTTTGTAATAGGAGATTATTATTTGAGTGTGAATGGTACTTTCAGCTTCCCAGTGTAGGTACTATATTGATTTTTATTCATCCCCAAGTAAAACCTGTTGTTGTCACTGCTGGAGGAAGAACACTGGACTAGATAGATTTGAAGTCATCTCTAATGGAGCACTGATCATGTTCTGGTTTTCTTCTCTCTAGTAACATCTTAAATGACACATCTCCTGGTTTACATGGGAGCCAGGGAGAAATGCACACCCTTCAAGCGCGCTTGTGTCACTTTAAATAGGTGTTGTGCCTCAAAGAGGGAGCAAACCACAGAGTAATACCTTAAGTACTGTGTCCAGTTCTGGGCTCCTCAACTCAAGAGAGATGTTGAGGTGCTGGAAGGTGTCCAGAGAAGGGCGACAAAGCTGGTGAGGGGCCTGGAACACAAACCCTATGAGGAGAGGCTGAGGGAGCTGGGGGTGTGCAGCCTGCAGAAGAGGAGGCTCAGGGCAGA